>VZTQ01001540.1:406101-490878 GCA_013400755.1 Pelecanoides urinatrix | reverse complement strand
GATTCTATGATTCTATGGAGACAAGGTGTCCTCACATGTCTCTGTTGTGGGTTAATGGCAGTAAGCAGCTAAGCACCACACAGCTGCTTGCTCCCTCCACTTCAGCTGGATGCGGAAGAGAATCAGAAGAGCAAAAGCAAGGAAATTTGTTGGTTGAGATACAGACAGTTTAATAACTTTCTTTATTATTAATAAGCAAAAATAAGCTGATTTAATAAGCAAAGCAGCATGCGCAATCTAAGCTAAGTAAGGAATTAATTCACTACTTCCCATCAGCAGGCAGATGTTTAGACATTTCCAGGAAAGCATGACTTTGTCATGCATAATGGTTACTGGGGAAGACAAGTGTCATAACTCCAAACATCCGTCCTTCCTCCTTCTTTACCTGAGCTTTTATTTCTGAGCATGATGTTATATAGTATGGAATATCTCTCTGGTCAGTTCAGGTCAGCTGTCCTGGCTGCGTCCCCTTCCAATTTCTTCTGCACCTCCAGCTGACTTGCTGGCGGGGCAGCGTGAGAAGCAGAGATGGCCTTGACAGTGTTCAGCAGTAGCTAAAACAACATTGTGTTATCAACACCGTTTTGGTTCACAAATCCAAAACTTAGCACCATCAAGCTGCTACAAAGAAAATTAACGCCATTCCAGCCAAAATCAGTACAGTCTCCTTTACTTTTAATAGCAAAGGTTTGTTTTTTAATTGCCCTTTTCTAAAATACAAAGATTCTTAAACGAAAAAGCATTTGACTTGCCTTAAGCTTAGAAATATTAGGGAAAAAAATCAGAAAATAATAGGTAAGATCTGATTATTCCTAGTAGGAGATTTTGTCAACAGCATCTGGACAGCTATATACCAATCTCAAGAATGACTTGATAGGCCATCATCATAGTGAATGGCCTACTATTCACTTTCAAAACTGGTGTTACTGTATAATACAATAAGTAAATAGAAGCAAGTTGATTCACGTTCCATTTTGAAGGATGGGGAGGAGCTAGTAACATAAATGAAACACTTCTAATAGTGAGAAACATGAAGCCATTTTGCAAAAGATTAAAATTTCTTTCTTAGGAGAAAATTTCATTGACATTCCTTTTTTCTTCCCCCCCTAGCTACTGCGTTAATGGGAGGCTAAGTTGCACAGGCAAACCTCAAAATCCTGCAGGTATGGGTCTGATATGGTTTACTTAGAAACATATTCTTTTCCCCTATGTTGTAAAATTGCTACTTCACAATCTCTCCAATGTTTGTTTTTCTTCCTTTTTCCTAGAAAGCTGCAAAGCTCCTAAAAAATATATATCATGTTCTGACAGTTTAGAAAACAAGTATGGAGCTGCATGTGCCCCTACCTGTCAAATGCTGGCTACTGGAATTGAATGTGTGAGTTTCACAGTTCTGGGATATTTATCCTCTTGAGAGAGGAAGAATGTTCTAGTTGTTACTTAGAACTTGACTACATTCCTTCTAGTGGAACGAAAGGAGATATTTCTTCTAACGTGATAACACTTAATATCAGACTTCTTTCTGCAGACTGTGGACACCAGAAATTTACATATATTCAAGAAGTGATTAAAGGAATTAAATTGCATGAATTAATGAATTAAATTCTATTAAATTAATAGAATAAAATCCATTAAGAATTCTTAACTACGTGGCTATCACCTGTGGCTCAGGTACTCCATAAGCTGCATGTCACTGGAAACTGATAGAACATGTGGTTTATGCTTCCTGTTCCATTCTTTCCCACCTATCTGCTGCTGATGGTGACAAGATGCAGGAGACCTAGGCTAGGTGGACTTCTGGTCTGTCCTGATAGGTTTTTCTTATGCCTTTGTATTAAGGAAACAGACAAATTGGAAGAATTTTAATAAGCTTCCTTGATATAAAGAAACTTCTGTTGTACTCTGTTTGAAAAATTGATAGCAATGAAAGATAAATTTTTCAGAGTCTTCAAGTATGTTTGGTATCTCACACAACAGGTATATCTTACAACTTCAGTGAACCTAGTTCAATTGACTAGTATATTAGTACGAGGAAGATCACAAAACTGAAATCAAGTCGAAACCAGAAGTTAGCACAGGTTCACTCTTGACACCATTCACATACAAGATAAAATGCATCTCACGTTTCTTTTAATTTTGCAATCTGTTGTTCCTTACCAGATACCCACTAAATGTGAGTCAGGCTGTGTCTGTGCTGATGGGCTATATGAAAATCTCGATGGCGGGTGTGTTCCAGCTGATGAGTGTCCATGTGAATACGGTGGTCTTGCTTATGGAAAAGGTGAACAGATCCAAACTGAATGCGACATCTGGTAAGAATCACACAGTTTTCCATTGCAGAACCTCTGTTTCACTGAACTGTACAACTACATAACAAAAGCATTTAGTTGACAGGAGAGTAGGAAACGGCAACAGCTGAATGGAAGTGACAAAGCACAGAGGTGATAAAGCAAAGCTTAACATTTGACTATGTATGTCTAGATAAAACAGTCATGGTACTGGCTTCAGGCATAATTTCTGCCGCATGCATATCCAGGAATAAGGGCATTCAGTAGGGCCTGTAACTGTAGACTACATAAGGTCAAGGATTAACAGCTCCACCTAAATAAAGGTGAGGGCACAATCTTCCTTCTTTTCTGTAGATAAAAGCAACCCCCGCAAAAGATTGTTCCTATCTTTTTAGCAGCATTCTCAAAGTACTTTATTCCCTTTCCAGTTACTAATCTATTATTAAAAAACCACCACCACCACCCAAACTACAGTGAACATTTGTTCTCATTAAGAGCAAAAATAAATGAGTTTTATATTCTTTCTTTCATGAAAAAAAAGAAAAAATAACAAGATTTCTTCTTTATCATGAATTGATTTTCTAAGCAGTCTATAACTTTTAGTTGTAGTTCTTACATTAATTGTAGATGGTCACAGTGTACACAAGTCAATTAAATGAACATCTTATCTATAAAAGTGCATGTATATGAAAAGAAGCAGGTTAAGGTGGCATTTCTTTGAAATCTGAGTATGGTTTCTCTTCTCACTCCCAGCACTTGCACAAAAGGCAAATGGAAATGTGTTCAGAAATCAAAGTGTTCCTCAACATGTAATCTGTATGGAGAAGGCCACATCACCACTTTTGATGGACAGCGTTTTGTGTTTGATGGCAACTGTGAATACATATTAGCTATGGTAATCTGCCTCTTACTCTTTATTTTGGCAGTATTTTAGCGTGAAGAAATACCTTGATTTAAATGGCTAATGAAAATATCCTAGGATGCATCTGTAACCAATAGAGCACTTTGAATCTTTATAAATACTTAATGTATTTTTATATTTTCTGCTTATTTCAATACTTAAGATGAAAAGACTTTACTTCTCAAAACACAGTTTTTTCATGCAATTACAATCAATTTTAAATTTAATAACATGTTTAAATAGTCATTGATATGTATGTGTTCTGTACCAGCCAACTGTATCTTTTAGGGAAGTGATGTCAGTTTGACTACCAAATCAGAGGTGATTACCTCCCAAAACAGGCAGAATCAGAGTCATGACATGTTTAAGGTTTCTTTGCTTCTTTATGCTTTTATGTTTTAAGTTGGAAGACTCCATAGACAGAGTCTATTGTGCTTTTGTGCTTTTTGTGGTTTGTTTTGGTTTTTTTTAGGATGGCTGCAGTGTTAATAGACCTGTTTCCTCTTTCAAAATTGTTACCGAGAATGTCATCTGTGGGAAATCAGGGGTTACATGCTCCAGATCCATCAGCATTTACCTTGGGGTAAGCTCTTCATTCTGCTGTTATCCAGTTGAATAGCTATTTTAAGCTCATATTTGCTTCCCTTTTGGAAGCTGTGTCTGTGTCTTTGAAGTGATGTCTTGTAAGTGAAATTATGTGCTAAACCTAGAGCTTCAGTTTTAGTAGGAATTGCCATCAGGTTTTTTCAATTCTCATGTCAATGTTTCACTCCCCAAACTTCTTGCCTACCTAGAAGCTGTAAAATTTTGAACTTCACTGACTCAGCAGTGAATTGCTTAGTCAAAAGATACTGATTTCCCACCCCCCTACCCCCGGCAAACTCAGGAAAACAATAGTATAAGATTGAGGAATTCTCATCATGGATGATGAGCAAAATCTCTCCAAATTTCTGTAAGTCCAGGTAATATCTGCAGTTCAAAATATATCCAGGTCTTATCTGAGATATATCTGTGAATCTACTGCAATGTGCAGTCATACTAATTTCCACTGCTGTAAGTTTTACTGTTCTCAGTTCTATGGGACAGTAATGCCCAGTGATATCAGATCATCTTTGAGTCCTTCATTATCTGACAGAGAGAAGAATATGGACAGATGAAATTTTATCCAAAGGAAGAGTCACTACAAGCAGTACACATTTGCCACATTACTGACTAAACACCGGCAGTTTCAGCTGGTTACTACTGTGGTGAAAAAATTTGTTTGCTTAGGATCCAGTTTCATAAATGCATGCTCCAGCCAAATCTTTCTGTTGATTATCCAGACATTGAAACACTGTAGTATGGCAGGAGTAAAGTTGTAAGAGTACATATGAGACTGGGAGATAGTAAAAGAGTTCAAGACAGAGAGCTATTTTCTCTGTAACTTTTTGATTATTCTTAGGAACACATCAAAACATACTTCCTCTACTCTGCTGGCTGCATGTAGATGATGATATTTTTTCCACCAAATGCAGTCAGAGTGCTAGCACACCTAACAATGAGGATGGAACAATGACAAATATTTTTGTTTCCCGTGAAGATTTGCATATCCATACAAAATAATTCCAAGAGGGTAAAAAAGCCTGTAAAATAGAATCATAGAATAGAACAGAATCATAAAATGGTTTGGGTTGGAAGGGACCATCCAGTCCAACCCCCCTGCAATAAGCAGGGACATCTTCAACTAGATCAGGTAGCTCAAAGCCCCATCCAGCCTGACCTTGAATGACTCCAGGGATGGGGCAGCTACCACCTCTCTGGGCAACCTGCTCCAGTGTTTCACCAGCCACATTTAGGCACTAAATTCCTGAGCTGGCTATGGAAATTAAATTTTCATTTAATGATCTATATGGGTTATGCACAAAAGTATGTTTCACAAAACAACTGAGTTTGCATAGACTAAGGCATGTGTGTACTAATGAATGCCACAAGCACGTTAATACCTTGGTGCAGCAAAACCCTATCAAGCCCCTACTGACTTTTAAATGTATTTTTTTAGGGCATTTCATAGAATCATAGAAGGTTTTGTGTTGGAAGGGACCTTTAAAGGTCANGATGTGACCATCTAGCCAGTTCCTCATCACCAAATAGTCCATCCATCAAATCCATATCTCTCTGATTTAAAGAAAAAGATGTTGGGGGGGACCATGTCAAAGGCCTTACAGAAGTCCAGATAGATTACATGCATAGTTTTTCCCTTGTCCACTGATGTAGTCACTCCATCACAGAAGACCACTAGGTTGGTCAGGCAGGACTTGCTCTTGGTGAAGTCATGCTGGCTGTCTCGAATCACCTCCCTGTCCTCCATATGCCTTAGCACAGCTTCCAGGAGGATCTGTTCTGTGATTTTCCCAGGCGCAGAGGTGAGGCTGACAGGTCAGTAGTTCCCAGGGTCTTCCTTTACCCTTTTTAAAAATGGGTGCAATGTTTTCCTTTAATCAGTCTCAGGGACTTCATCTGACTGCCATGACTTTTCAGAAACAAGTGGGAATGTCAAGACAGTCTGTGGTAGCACAGCATCTGATTTTCAGCAAAGTGACACAGAGTAAGGAAAATACTGAAAGTTGATAAGTTATAACATCCAGATAAATTTTCTTCCAGAATTTGACATTCATACTGCGAGATGAAACCTTCACTATTTCTGGGGAAAATCCTGGAGTAAGATATGACGTGAAAAAAAACGCCCTTCACCTGATGTTTGATATCATTATCCCAAGAAAATATAACATGACCCTTATCTGGAATAAGCACATGAACTTCTTCATCAAGATCTCCAGAGAAACACAGGTATTGCAGACTAACTTCCTCAGTAAACTGTCCTTCAATTCAGATTGAACTGCACGTTTAATGATGGTTGCCTTAACTCTCTATGATGGCAAAGGTTTTTCAGAGATGCTACTAGCAATTCATTTTCATCATTATCTCCAAAACAGCAGAGGTTTTCACCAGAGGCTGATTTTTAAGTAATTACTCTATTGCATTCAGGAAATTTTTGAGCTAAGTGCTTGTATTTTATACAACTGCATGGTTGAATTTGATCTCTAAATGATGACAGTTTACAGTTTAGAGGAGAAACACGTTCATCCACGGATGAACAGAACCTCATGCACAAGACGCTAAGAATGTATGAGAGAGTATTTGTAAATCACATTCACTACTAAAGCACAAAAAACTGTCAGTAGTTGAAAGGGAAGGCGAGTAATTGCAACTTGCTGAACTGACATCATTGCTTTCATTTAATATAGGAAACTATATGCGGTTTGTGCGGGAACTATAATGGCAATATGAAGGATGATTTTGAAACTCGAAGCAAGTATGTGGCATCAAATGAATTGGAATTTGTCAATTCTTGGAAAGAGAACCCTCTCTGTGGGGATGTATACTTTGTAGTGGACCCCTGTAGCAAGAACCCTTATCGTAAAGCATGGGCAGAAAAGACATGTTCCATCATCAACAGCCAAGTCTTTTCTGCCTGTCACAATAAGGTAAGACTTGATTTGGCCTTCTTTTTATTTATAGGCATAATCTGTATTCTTCCAAAATGCTCACACTCCAACACTTGATTTTCTCTTTCCCAAAATGTTTTAATAAATTATATATATATAAAATGTTTTATGGCTCTCATTTATGTTAATCTTCATCCTTTCTTATTTGCACATTACCAGCCCTTTTGTAAGCACAAAAGCTAAGTATGGCGTTAACTGATTAGTTAAAAATATCAGAGTGAAAAAAGAATGAAGACTTAAATATCAGAAACCAGTCAGTCTGTTGATGATGCCTGATACTGATCAATGCACTGTTTACTCTTTTGAAACCATTTAGCCTTTGTTAGAAAACCAAACTTAAGAAAAAGCCTGAAAACACTTGTACTCATCAGTAAATCAACAGCATTACTTAGAAGATGCAGATCAGCTCAAGAGCAAGATATCATCAACCCCCCTATTTGTTTTAAGTTGCCCACTTTGTGGAAATGAAAATATCGCAAGGTTCATCAGAACCAGGCCTTCTGAAGCAAGATCCCCATTTTCAGGAGGTGAAAACAAGTGAGAGATGTGGATGATGCTGCAGTTCTCATGCATATCTATCGAGGGTGTACAGCTGATGAACTTAGACACTTGTGCTTGAATGGATGTGGGTGTTTGGGGTTTTTTTTACCTGTCTGTACATAATATGTTCAGGACTAGAATTTAGAAATACATATCTGGCAAAACGTCACCAGTTTCTATTGTTGATGTGGAGACACTTATATTCCTGCCAAAAAGATTCGTATGAAGTGGGATTGTAATTGCTTTGACAAGTGTTCAGAGGAAATACTAGTTAGTCTCACTTAATGGAACATGTATTGTTTAGCCCAGGGAAAAACACCTTCTTAACAAATAGGCACAAAAGAATCCTAGAAAACTCATTACTTTGTTTTCCAATGCAGGTGAATCGTATGCCCTATTATGAGGCCTGTGTTCGAGACTCTTGTGGCTGTGACATTGGAGGGGACTGTGAATGCATGTGCGATGCCATCGCAGTGTATGCCATGGCATGCTTAGATAAAGGTATCTGCATTGACTGGAGGACCCCTGAGTTCTGCCGTAAGTTTCTTTAAGCTCTCTTTAAACAGGTTTAAGAGAGTATTATTGTTACTGTGAGTACATTAATATGGCAACATAGGTAATTGCTCAATACCACCTCCTAAGTTGCATTTTCTCTATGGGTAAATAGTTGACTTCAGTCACCTCGGTTTTGAAATCTGTAGTTTTCATTTGCGCTAAATTAACAAAAATATTATATCTCTTTTTACCACAGAGTAATGAGGGAGAAAATAATGTGGTCACAGAAGACAGACTGTTTCTTCTGCTGCTACTGTATAGTGAACTATCATTTTGTCAGCAGAGGAAGTATGAAATTGTAAAAAAGTATGTTTCATTTTAGCTATGATGAAATCACCTTCTGTGTGGATGTCAAGGAAATAAAGACAGCTGTATTGGCTTAAACACTGTAAAACAGGAAAAAGATATCAAGGTGTTCCAGAACACTGTATATGGAGGAAAAAAAGAGGATGACTGTGTTATAAATCAATGCTAGAGTTGTCATCTTTAATGGTTTCTTTTCAACATTTCACTATATCATGCATTAAAAATTGTGGAAATGCCTGCATAGTGCATTTGCAAAAAGGAAACTGACTTCACTGGAGCATAAATTTCAATTTACATCAGAAGCTAGTAACTTTAGTGATAAAATTTTTGATTCAAACTGTTTATTAATTTTGTCCTCCCTTTAGTCCTTTGAAAATAACATGCCAGTAATTTGAGAGAGTCTGATTTTTCTCTTTTATCTTTTTTAGCTGTCTATTGTGAGTATTACAATTCTCATCAAAAAACAGGAAGTGGTGGTGCTTATTCCTTTGGCTACAACAATGACAACTGCACCTGGCATTACAGGCCTTGTAATTGTCCAAATCAAAACTACAAATATGTCAACATTGAAGGTAATAAGCTATACTACTGTAAACCAGGAAACAGTAACATAGTAATTATTTTCAATGCTGTTTTTAAATCAGTCATACCACAGTTAAATAATGGTACTCTAATTGATGCTATCTTTGAAGCAGTTTTGCTGATCTTTACCTTACTACTACTGCTTTAAACACATAATCAGTTCAGTACCTGTACTAAATCTAGCTTTATATTGAGCTCAGCCTATCTTGAGGAGAAATTCTCTGACTTGCACCAAATCAAAAGAATACACTGTTCTTAGGTAAGAAAACATGTGGAGGGAGCAGTTAATATTTTTATTAGACAAATGGATATAGTTGGAGAAACCAAAAAAATTACTACATAGACAGACCCTTCTTCTGAGGATGACATTGGAAATGCTTACCTGAAGAGATGATGTTGCAATTGATACGATTTTTTATAACAGAAATGCAAGATATTAGATTATAAATAGTATAAATTAAATGCTGTTCTCTAAGAAATGTAAAACAAACTTCCCTTCCCCTTTCTTCAGGCTGTTACAACTGTTCTCATGATGAATACTTTGACTATGAGAAGGAAAGATGCATGCGATGTGGTAAGCAGCAACCTATTTACTCATTCTCTTTCTCTACAGTAACTGGAAAACAATACTAAAATATTTGTATATTCTCAAAGAAGGTATTTTTCCTAGTACCTCTCAATTAATAATGAGCATTCATCCAAACATAACTTTCCTTCAACATAACTGCTAGTATGTAAAACTTCAGTTGGTAAATAAAGGAATGAAAAGAACTAATTAAAAAAAGGATTAGGGTAGGGAATACTATAATACAGAAATTGGATGACCCTGACTGATTTTAGTTGGAGACATGAAAAGTTATGTTCATTGTAAATGTGAAATGTGAGTACTTTTCAAAATGCGGGTCTTCCTGAAAGTGTATTGGTGTTCTGATCTGCATGAGGGGCTGCCCCACTAGAGCTCAACCAAGGTATACGACGGACACTTGCTCTTTGAACTTTCTGTGCTATGCTAGACAATGACAATAGGAACAGTCTCTTGTCCAGCTCAGTAAATAAGAAAAATATGTACTTATAGGTTTAATGTTATAGGTTTAATGCACTATTTGTATTGTTTCATCTGACAAAACCAGGCATGCATGAATGTGAAAATGCATAGGGTGGAACTACTGACATTACTTGCCCTAAATTTCTGTAGGAAAGGACAGGTGGCTTCAGGATCAAACTCTGGAATGTAGGAATCAGCTTTAATGTGGTTAGTTTTATTTATTTATAGTTTCATTTATTATTACAGGAAATGGCTACAGATACAGGACAATCTGACAAATAGGAAAAGAACTTTCACATTTTGCCCTCTGGACCTCAATTTTTCAGAAAATGGTTAAGATTCATAGCCTTTAAGGCTAGAAGGAATGAGGCAGCACCGGGCCTGAATGTATAGGTCATGGCATTTTCCTTCTTCAAGTCCCATAGCTCCAGTTGGGCTAAACCATGTACTTCAAAAGGGCATCCAGCCTTGAGTTAAATATTTCTTCATCTGAAAGGTCTCAGATATATTCAACACTTTTCATAAAAAAAGAGAACATATAGAATAGAATCAGACCTAGCCAATGGACTCTACTTAGCAAATCTCTTTTTAGAGATTTTATTATTATTATTATTATTATTATTATTATTATTATTATTTTAACTTAAGGTTTGTTACCATATGGTTTACTTACATAATGTTTTGCATAGACTTTAGCTGCACAGTTTGGATTTTCATGCAGATGTAAAAAAACTCAAGGACAATTTTTCTCATATTACAGAATTCTAACCTGTGTAACCAGGANGAGTTAAATATTTCTTCATCTGAAAGGTCTCAGATATATTCAACACTTTTCATAAAAAAAGAGAACATATAGAATAGAATCAGACCTAGCCAATGGACTCTACTTAGCAAATCTCTTTTTAGAGATTTTATTATTATTATTATTATTATTATTATTATTATTATTATTTTAACTTAAGGTTTGTTACCATATGGTTTACTTACATAATGTTTTGCATAGACTTTAGCTGCACAGTTTGGATTTTCATGCAGATGTAAAAAAACTCAAGGACAATTTTTCTCATATTACAGAATTCTAACCTGTGTAACCAGGATCTCAGCTAGTGATCTCATTTACATACAAAAAACGCTTCCTTTTCCTGGAAAAGCGAGGTGCCCTTAAGCATAAAAATCATAAGAAAAATAGCTTAAGAAAGCTTAAGCTTAAGAAAAACTTGTGTTTATTATTATTATGAGATGTATTCATTTCTTTGTCATTGTTTAAGTCCTTTGATGTGAAGTTTACCACTGAAGTATGCAATATTAAGCATTAAGAATATCTCACTAACTAACACAATCCTTTGAATCCAATCTGAAATTTGCCTTATCTGGAATATTTTAATATGCTTTCATTCACAAATTTAATGTTCTACCTTTACACAGCAGGAGATGAAAGCACCACACCTGAAACACCTTCACCTTCAACAGGTTAGTTTACGTAGTTGACCAAACTAGCACTTACACACTGATATATGTCCTGATATGGGTTTATGAGGTAAACAATATCCTTTTTTGCATGATATAGTGGCATCACCAGTTTCACATGCATAAGAAGCAGTGATGAAAAATAACTTTGTATCATAATTATCACAAAAATTTTCCCAGAAATATTTATTAGACATCTTATAAAAAAAAATTATTGAGAGATCAGCGTTTCCTGAGTATACTTAGGCACTTCCAGATATCAGTAATGAAATATCTCTGTTAGTGAATAAGGACTTCTGTCTTGTCTTTAATGGACAGTAGGATTGAGCACACCCTCAGCAAGTTTGCAGATGACACCAAGCTGAGTGGTGCAGTCGACACGCCTGAGGGACGGGATCCATCCAGAGGGACCTGGACAAGCTGGAGAAGTGGCCCCTGTGAACCTCAGGAGGTTCAACAAGGCCAAGTGCAAGGTCCTGCCCCTGGGTGGGGGCAACCCCCGGTATCAGCACAGGCTGGGGATGGAGGGATGGGGAGCAGCCCTGCCCAGAAGGACTTGGGGTGCTGGTGGGTGAAAAGCTGGACATGAGCCGGCAATGTGTGCTCGCAGCCCCAAGGCCAACCGTGTGCTGGGCTGCATCCCCAGCAGCGTGGGCAGCAGGTCGAGGGGGGGATTCTGCCCCTCTGCTCTGCTCTGGTGAGACCCCCCTGCAGTGCTGTGTCCAGCCCTGGAGTCCTCAATACAGGAAAGACATGGACCTCCCAGAGGAGGCCACGAAAATCATCAGAGGGATGGAACACCTCTCTTATGAGGACAGGCTGAGAGAGTTGGGGTGGTTCAGCCTGGGGAAGAGAACGCTCCAGGGAGACCTTATGGCGGCCTTTCAGTACTTGAAGGGGGCTTATAAGAAAGAGGGGGACAGACATTTTAATAGGGCCTGTAGTGACAGGACAAGGGGGAAGGGTTCTAAACTAAAAGAGAGTAGATTCAGACTAGATATAAGGAAGAAATCTTTTACAATGAGGGTGGTGAAACCCTGGCACAGGTTGTCCAGAGAAGAGGTAGATGCCCCATCCCTGGAAACATACAAGGTCAGGTTGGACGGGGCTCTGAGCAACCTGATCTCGTTGAAGATGTCCCTGCTCATTGCAGGGGGGTTGGCCTGTGTGACCTCTAAAGGTCCCTTCCAGCCCAAACCATTCTATGATTCTATGATGTACAAAATCCCACAAAAATTTCATCACAGTTTTTAGTGGTGACTGGCTGACAATTTAAGAAGGTCTTCATGGAAATGTATTACTTAGTATATCAAACCCCTGTAGTCTGATCCAGGAAAAGAATCTATATATACTGATCTTAAATTTGTTAGAAATTCCATTAATTTCCCTGAAGACAGGTGGTACTGGGAAAATGTTACACTGTGGGCTGTGTGAATAATAAAATACAATTCCATCTCTGCTGCTATGCACAAGTATTTATGCCAAATTGACTTTAAAGTGATGAAGAAAAATGTATAAAGCTTCTGCAAGAATTCCTGTTTAATGTAGTCACTGCATATAATAGCAAAGGAATAGATGGATAACTTCTCTCAAATGTTTCCTCTAAAAGGTAATGTTTTTTAATAGTAGTTATTATAATAGTTACTAAGGAAGTGTTTTTACTTCAAAAATAGTTTCAATTTATATAGATATTTTATAAATAGGTTATCAAGTACTATTTCCTATCCTCTAATTTTGATTTTTTTTCTCTTAGTAACAACAGTGCAGCCTAAAGTAACAAGAAGTTCTACCACAAGTACCCTGCCAAGAGTAGCTACTATTTCTTCTTATGCAGCTACTATATCAACTGAGACTATAAGTCCAACAATAACCTCAAAAATCACAGTTCCAAGAACTTCATCAGCATCACCTCTTGTCACAATACAGTCAACAACTGGTAGGTTTTTAGTGTTACTGTCTAAAATAAATTATAGCAAACCCACTTTATACATAGTTGAGATATCACTCTACTAGAAAAGCATTTGCAAGCTGTCTCAACATCCAACCATAAACCTCCAAATCATGAAGTAGGCAAAGCAGGCTTCCAGAAAGGAGTTTGTAAACCAAAAATGTTCAGAAGTGTAGATCGAAAGTGCATGGAAAGAGAAAGGATATAGACAAAATATGTGTGTGTATGTGTGTGTATGTGTATGTATGTGTGTGTATGTGTGTGTATGTATATATAAAAAAACAACCAAAAATCACTTGTATGACTCATCTGAGACGCACGTTAGAAGTTCTATAAGCTGTGGACCAGCTCAGCTCCAGTTGGTTTTATTAGCTCAGCTTCAGCCTCTCTTCTACAACTGGTTCAGTTATGCAGTCATATTCAAGGAGCACCCAACCTATTGGCTCTGAATAATGCAAGCAGGCTCCAAAGCAGAACCACAGAGGTATCAGTGCAGCAACTTTGTCTAGGATTCTAGAATCCCATTTTCAGGAGGATGACTCCTCCAACATAAATTACTTTCTGATTCTATGGCTTGTGGAGACTCATAATAACATGAGGCTTCCCTCTAACATACACTTCAACTAATAAGCCATCCTGGACCCAGGCTATCGGGGAAAGCAGAATTAAAAAGAGGTCCCACAGGAGTCAAAACACAACTTCAAAGGCTGCCATTGTGACAGATGATTTGTGCACTGGGACAACGGAAGTCCTATAGTATGATGTTATTTAGCTTTGTAATACAAATTACGGAAAGCTGAAACCATGGCTGATTTGGAACATAAGAATAGCCAATGAAATTGTCATTTGGGCAAAGTCCATACAGACTTTAGCCAATAAGTGACAACAAAGCTAACTTCTTAGAAAAGTTATATTAAAAAAAAAATCTAATACAGGAAAAATACAGAAGATTAGAACAAAGAAAGATATGAGACAATAGAAAACAAATATGAGTAGAGAAAGAGTTGGCAAGCTTATGAGAACGTGAATGCAAACAATTACACAGAAAATATTCAAAGGATCGGGTGAAAACTGGGTCTCTGGAATATGGGTAGCTTCTTCATAATTTATCTATTTTTCTTTATTCAATTAATTGATTACTCACATTATATTATTTATCTTTACTCCAAAAGAACATACAACATCAATTTTTACCACACCAAACATGACTACAACCATCACTACCCCTTCCATAACTACCTCAACAAAAAGAACCACGACTGCTAAACCAAAGCCTACACTTGTTGCCTCATCAACTGCTGCTTCAACAGAGACGGAAAAAGTAAGGTTCACCACACCACCCTTCAAGACCGTTATTAAAAAGGAAATGACAACCACCTCAATACCTACTCAAACCACATCTCAGATCACTTTCAGCAAGCCTAAACTAACAACAGTAGGTAAATATCACTTTTTGATATCTGCCAGGTGAAGCCATCACTCACAAGACTCATGTCAATGTATTCCTTATAAAAAACCCAAGCATTCTTACTAGTTGTCTTAGCATTGCAACTAGGTAAGAAAGGACATGGATAACTGAAGAAGTGTGATAAAAATGGAAATTTATGTGTCTTGCCAATGGAGCAAGCATCTGACATCCAAATATCATCTTAAACCTAACATTTCTCTTTAAGGCCATACTTTACATTTCCTCCAAATGTAGGCAAAATCTCTCTATACTTCAAAGTGAGTTCTTGAAAACTCACAGGTGGCAGAGTATGTGTTCCCACTAGCCATTGTAACAAATTCTCCCAAACCCAAATATTAAAAAGAGGAAATTGCACTTTGGGATGTCAGGTACTCCATATGCCAACAAGGACAGTCCCCTCTGAGGCTGTATGACAACGTGAATTGCTAGGTTAGCGACCAACACCAGAGGCTGGGACAGTGTGCGGGAGGAAGTCTACTGTAGTGGAAGGGCACAGGTACACTCTCACCCAGTCCATGTGTCTCCCACGAAGTACTGTTGGGGTGCACACATCTGGGTCTTTTTATGCCAGCAATTACAGCTTCCTCTGAGGAAGTATCACAACCCACTTTAACTAGAAACCTTACCAGCTCCCAACCATTATTAATACCCATTCTTCCTTATTTTACAGAGAGTGAAGGAACCCAAGCAACCACTCTGTACCACCAAGTCCCAGAAGGTAAGAGGAAGCTGAGAGATGCCCTTGGCCTAAGACTCTGCTTCACTTACCCCAGCTTTCCAGAGGATGTTCTTGCCCAGTCTAGAACGCCTTGGAGGGAAGACATGCGCATCCAGAGAGGCTTTTCTTCCCTCAGGAGCTCCAGGAAGACCAAGGGGTGCTGAATTGTCAGAGGGAACCCTTCAGGCCCAGTTCTTGCCCCATTTTTTTTTGGGGGGGAGCCATTGGCCCATTTCTTCCTCTTGCCCAGTAAGACTCAGTGTGGTCCAGTCCTGCCTTTCTTACCCCACCTATACTCTGAGGCTTCTCCCTGGGAATTGCCCACCTCCTTTGCCTTCCCCTTTTGCCCTGCCACCCTCAATCAACCCGTGCTTTTCTCTCTGCAGTTGTCACCCACAGAAGACCAATGAAGCCACACCTGCACCATCTCAGCACACAGAAGACCACCCCTGCCACGTCTGCCAGCAGCACCTCTGTCCCAAGAGAGGCCAGCCCTGCCAGCACCCCAGAAGTCCCACTGACAAGGATGTCCCCAAGCCCCAGCTCTTTAACTGCCACTTCAGCCTCATCTGCTTCTTCCCCCTCCTCAACTGTGTCCTCGACATGGTTGAGACCATCACATCCTGGTAAGGCTCCCTGCTGCCCTTCCTGCTTCTCAGCCTACTCCTTCCAGCTCCCACCATTCTCTCCTAAGCAGCACAAATTTTGGTATTCGTTCTCAATTCCCACTGCCTTTGCCACGGGATCCAGGCAGGTACTGGGACTGGCCTGCACATGACCCTGATTGCATCCTCCTCCCTTGCCACTGCAGGGGTTTGGCTCTGGGGCACAGGCCTTTATCAGAGAACAGACATCCATGAGTTCTTGCCCTACAACTAGCAATCAGAGACAAGCTAGCACACCCCCCCTCCCCTTAAAGCGGTGCCTTGAGAATGCACGGCAGGGGGAACAGAAGGCAGTGACACTGGAAACTTGTCTCCAGTTTACAGCTCAGGAGAGTTTTGGGTGAGAGACAGAACACAAGGCATCTCCATCCAACGGATACCCAGGCCCTGGCACACCATGGCAAGTGTGGTTCAACAAATGCCACTCTTTGACCAATGCTGACCCTGGGTGCAAAAGAGTCATTAGTGGAGGGTGGGCAAGAAGGTGTGTGCTCAACTCCAGGCTAAAGTTCTCCCATTAGACCCATTGGGCTCCACATGCCTGGGTTCTCTTGGTGTTGGACAGGACAGCCTCCTTTGCGGAAATGCCACAACATGCTTTGTCTAGAATCCTTCCCAAGACTCAACCGCTCTTTTTTCTCGTCCCTTTCTTTGTAGCAAGGGAGCCAACCAGAGCTAAGACTCCAACTAGTAAAGTAGTAACAGGTGAGTGCTCTGGTCAGGAGAGAGCTAAGAGTCACCCATGGCCTATGCCTGTCCCTTCACTAGCCTCAGCTATTCCATGGATCCTTTCCAGCACAGTCTGCAGGAGGCAAATGGTAGACTACCTGTCCACCAGTGGATTCGCACACGAAAGTAGAGATACCTCATCCTCTCTCAAGAGCCCCAGGAGGAAGGAGGCAGAGACAAATTGCTAGAGGACATCCTTCAAAACCATCACGAGCCTGCAATTCTCAAAAGAAGCAGGACGGGATGGGACATATTGGGGGTCACGGCCCCAATTATTCATCTTTAAAGCAACCAGAATTAGTGGGACACGGACCGCCATTCTTTCCCATACACTATAAAGCTTCTACCCCAGAAATATAATCCAACTACCCAACTTATCTGGTCACTCTCAATTGTCCTGTGCTTTCCTCCCAGCAGCCTTCACCCACAAGAAGATAACCGTGCCACACGTTGCGCCGCCTCTCACCACGCAGCAGACCACCGCCGCCACCTCCGCCAGCAGCACCTCCAGGACCTCGGTCTCCACAGAGGCCAGCCCCGCTAGCAGCACGGAAGTCCCTCTGACAAGGACGTCTCCAAGTCCCAGCTCCCCGCCTCTCCCCACCAGCCCGCTCAGCACCCGCCTGCCGGCGGCCGCCACTTCCACAGTCTCCTCCACATCGGGCCCAACCACCAGCCCCAAGCCTACGCCAACCACCCTAAGGCCCAAGCCCTATGCCCTGAGGACCCACGCCCCAACAGAACCGCCTGCATCGGAGTCCTCCGCACCCTCCACAGCCAAAACCAGCCCCCTCCCATCGCCTGCTTCTTCTCCTTCCTCAACTGTGTCCTCAACATGGCTGAGCTCCTCACAGCCCGGTAAGGCTCCCTCCTGACCTTCCCACTGCTCGGCCTGCTCTTCCCTCCCTCCCTCCGTCCTTCCAAGCACCACACTCCGCTTGCGCATTGGTCTGGGGACTTGGCCCTCCCTTCCCGCTGCCTTCGGTCAGCCTGGGACCTGGTGCCGTCCTGGGCCTGGGCACTGGCTCTGCTTGGGGTGGAGCTAAGTTCTCCTCCTAGCAGGTTGTCTGGTGCTGTGTTTCAGATGGGTGTCCAAGCCAGTCTTGACAGCACACACGTGCTTTAGCTGTTGGTGAGGAGTGCTAGCAGAGCATCCAGGCCGTCTCTGTTCCTCCTGCCTGCCAGGGAGCGGGCAAGGGCTGGGCAAGAGTTTGCCTGCGGGCACAGCCAGGGTAGCTGACCCAAGGTGACTCACCATTCTCCGTGCCACAGAAGGTCACGCTGAGCAGCAAAAGGGAGTTGACGGGGGAGTTTTTCCCCACGTAGCCATTGCTCCGAGGCTGGCTGGTCATCGGCACCGGTGGGAGGTAGTGAGTGACCGGCTTTGCATGTCGTGGGTGGCTTTTGGTTTGGTTTTCCTTCAGTTTCTGAGCTTCTGAAAACTCTCTGTATCTGGACGCGTACGGGTTTTTTGCCTTTGCAAAACATGCTCCCAGTTCCCGCTGAGGGGAATGAGCGGGCGATCGGCTAAGTGGGCACTTAGCATCCAGCCAGGGTCAACCCACCGCTGACTGGCACACACATTGGCCCCGACCGGGTCCCATCGGGACGGGGAGGTTTGGGGAAGGAGCCAGAAGCCCCGTCCTCCCTCCTGCCCAGTGAGACTCGTGCGATACAGGCCTGCTTTTCCTGCCCAAGGCCCCAGCCCAGGGCTTCTGCCCACCTCCTTCACCTTCCCTTCTCGGCCTCATCCTCAGTCAGCCTGTGCTTTCCTCCCAGCAGCCTTCACCCACAAGAAGACAACCGTGCCACACGTTGCGCCGCCTCTCACCACGCAGAAGACCACCGCCGCCACCTCCGCCAGCAGCACCTCCAGGACCTCGGTCTCCACAGAGGCCAGCCCCGCTAGCAGCACGGAAGTCCCTCTGACAAGGACGTCTCCAAGTCCCAGCTCCCTGCCTCTCCCCACCAGCCCGCTCAGCACCCGCCTGCCGGCGGCCGCCACTTCCACAGTCTCCTCCACATCGGGCCCAACCACCACCCCCAAGCCTTCGCCCCTCACTACTTCCACATTTAGGTCTGCTGAGAGTACTACGTATTTTTCCTCCCAAAACACCACATTTACTCCACAAAGGAAAACATCCTCATTAGTAGTTCCTACCAGTATCTCTGCCAAGTCCACTGCAGTTTTCATCCCAACTGTTTTATCTACAACAATTACCTTTGCTCCCAGTGTTATTACTAGTGCTTCTACAGAGTCAGTTGAAAGGACTTCTTTGCGAACAACAACATTAACCACTAGCCGCACCATGTCGTCAGCTTCTTTCACCTCTAGACTTTCAACATCCTTGTCTTCCGTTGTGCCATTAACAGTGCCACAAGGTACAGTATGTCCATATCATTTCCTAGATCATGTTTTTGTTTTTAGCACTTTTTTTCTTTTATGATTGTATGAATTCTTACTTTACATATTCTTTGGCTATAATACCATTTGTATGCATTGGCTCCATCTTTTCTTTTTGTCCTTTCTGCAGTTATTTTTTGTAGAGTCGTTGTCTGAAGTCTGATTTCCTAACAACAGGTTCCTTGCTATATACTGATGTAAACATTGAAAAGTGTCAGTTAAGGAGGCTGACAGGATGCATATCAGGAGAATCATAGAATCGTTTGTTTTTTAATCGTAAAATCCCAGTCAAGCAGCATAAGAAAGATAGCCTGTCCCAATAAAAGGCGTCTCTTGCCTTACCCTGCAGTCCTCATTAGCTCTCATATACTCTTTCTGCACACTTGAGTATTTTTTGGTATCTCTTCTCCAGGATACCATTTTCTCAATTTTTGAGGTACAGCAATGTTTTTTGGCTCCTGTGCATAATTAAAACCTAATATGTTTTGACTGAAGGAATACCACATTCTACAATTTCTGCACAATTTCATGTAAAGGGAGGCAAACAAAGCAACATCCTCTCTACTGGTTTTTAATTTAACTGCCCTACTTTAGGATCTACAGTGTAGGAGTCAGGAACACCGGTGGGGATGTAGAAGAGAGATCTATACATTTTTAACTGTATTCTGTATAGGTAGCAAAGGCCTAGTTTCTAGTCCTATTTAGAAATAGTGAGGCAGACAGTTTTTATTCAGTGCTTCCTAGGATATGGATTAACCCAGCTAAAATAAACCAGAATGACATATGCACTGTTCAGTCTGTGAATGGAAGGTGGATTTCCTGTGTGGTTCTTTTTTGTATGTTTATTTGTTTTAATGACTGTCTGAGGACCCAGAAAAAAGGTAACATCTCAATTTCAACTACTTTGCATTCTGTTTTGGGAGAGTTCAACATACAAAGGAGAAACTATCTGGAAAGTGTACTTCAAGCATATCATACTGCCTTCTTTCCTATTGCCTTCTCCACTGTTTATACCGCTTCCACTGTTTGTTCTCCTTTTCTGAGTGTTTAATTCCTAAAGAAAGTGCAACAAGTTACAGCCTTCGCTTGCCGTATCCTTCTCAAGAATGAGGAGGCATATGCAGCATCCTAATAGGCCTGCCCTTTTCTACCCTGGTTAATAATGAGATTATAAGTATTTGCATCTTTTTATCTGTGAAGCGTCTGTTCAAAATCTTTCCACAGACCTATATGCTATTTCCTTAGTTTTGAATCTTCACAAAGCCCTCCGTTCCGTCGTTACAATCGGATCAACTGAACCAGAAACTTCTCTCTAACAGTAACAAAAAAAGAACAAAGCGGAACACCACGCTCAAGTCATCACCCACTGAGTCTTACTCCAGAGGACTGATTTACACGAAGGAAAGAGTCAACTAAGGAAATCGTGTTTGTGGTTAACTACTACTCTCTAACAGTGATGTGAGAGTCAATATGTAACAGTGGGTACAGCCACCTGTAGCAGAACCTTTCATCTGTTCTCACTGTTAACTTCGCCAGCAGTGCGGCTCGTACAGGACAGTCAGCGCAGCCACAAGGCAGGGCAGAATGATCTACTGACAGAGCAAGCGGTCGGATGCACAGTCTGTCCCTCCTCCCGCTGTTACACCAGTAATGCAGTAACAAAGAGCCTGGTTTCAGTTTTTTTAGCAGAAAGGAGGCTCAGAGGGACTGGCTGTGTGAGCATCGGGAAATGCCAGTTTGAGCCAAGGAGATGGGATTCTTTCTATTGCCCCACTCCCTTTGGCTCTGCTTTCCCTGCGTCCTCATAATTTTCACCTCACAGAATGGGAATCCAAGAAGGAACTCTCATAAGCAGAAGGATTTTTCCCAGTATAATTACGGTTTTGGTGCCTGCTTTAGATTTTGTCCACATTCTTCTTCTAAAGAGAAGCGCTTCAGAACAGTATCTTCCCAACAATACCATTACTGGGTTTGTTCCTTGCAGTTAACAGGCAGTACCTCCCAGTATTTATTTCATGAGTTCAGAAAATTGCAAACAAGTTGTTCTCCTTTCTCTGCACATTTTTCAGCCTTAAACTGAGCA
This sequence comes from Pelecanoides urinatrix, assembly GCA_013400755.1. Classification (NCBI taxonomy): domain Eukaryota; kingdom Metazoa; phylum Chordata; class Aves; order Procellariiformes; family Procellariidae; genus Pelecanoides; species Pelecanoides urinatrix. Next base: position 469,634 of record VZTQ01001540.1, on the reverse strand, counting down.
ATTCTAGTACGTTTCAGTCTTGCGGAATATTAACAATACCTTTCAGTCCAAAAAGAAAAGTTAAATACTGGCCTAGCTCCTAGCTCTTCATTTATGAGATACAGGTGTAGCACCTTAGTGTCCAGTTATTAGTTGCCTTATTTTGCAATGACAAATTCCCAAATTCCTACTACAGTATTAACTTGCAACAATGTTCAGGTTTCATCCATAACCCTCCTTCAAGCAGGGAACCTGAACGTGCTCAAAAGAGCATTGTACTGGAGCAGCGCGAGAGGTGCATAAATTGCTTTCAATAGCATTCACCATCTTTGTTCTCCTTAACAACAATTTCAAACACAGTCTTTAAACTCGCTGGAAAACTTGTGTTTTCCATCAGCTTTTTGCTTCATAGAGTGTTTAGTGTCTTGCTTCAAGTCAGGAGAAAATGCAAGATCAATACTTATAATCATTACCTGCTATGTCGCATTACACATTCTATCTGGTGAGGAAAGACAGACTTCAGGCAGGCATTTAAGTTGTGAACTTCTAGCTGCCTATAAATCAATCACCCCTTAAAATGAGCAAATAAAGCAATTTTCAAAGAAGTAAAATCTATTACAAAGTCTGTGAACCAGAAATAATTCCACCAGAATTAGCCAGCTGGTTGTTTTCTTTGCATCTTTGTGTTCTCACTAGTGGATCAGAGTTTTTTCCTGCTGGACTGAATTTGCACTATATTCTTAACAGGATTTTTTTTTGCTCATTTGTAATTCCAGCAAATCCAGATTTCCATTTTCTTAGTTGTCCTCCAGGGTAACCATCTCATGCACTTGCAGTGCCTCGTTTAAGACCTTCCCTTGCTGTGTTACTCACTTGTGACTTGTCTCACACAATAGGAATGGTTTTCCATGAAACCCAGTCTGGAGGCTTTTGGCATCCAGCAAAGGTCACCCGAGAACACCAAGATAAATTTCTGCTATAATTTTTTTCTTTTTACATTTAACAGAGCGTTGTAGAGAACTAAAATACGAAGAAAAAATAACTTACAAAGGCTGTTCTACAAATGTCACTTTAAGCCGATGTGAAGGATCATGTCCATCGTCAACAACGTAAGGACAGTTGAGAGATTGTATGGTACTGAGGTTGTTTCTCTTTCTTACTTGGCCATCTGTAAGGAGTGATATTGGTTAACTGCCGCTCCTTTGTAATTCAGGGAGAAAAATGTGGTTGGCATCTAGCCAGCAATATAATGTTGGTGTGTGTATGTAAATGTTGGTATAAGCCAGCTAACCAGAAACAATACTAGTAAGGTCATTTAGTACATAAGGGATTGACAATTTAAACAAGGAATGTTGCCTCCCTTCCTTAAATTTTTTTAAAAAAACAGACATCAATGCTGCAGGTTTTGGGGGCTTTTGTTGTTGTTGTTTTGGTGTTTGTTTGTTTTTTAAAAGATGGAAAAGGTCAGTTAAGACTACAAATACCTGTTTCCAAATAGCCAAGACAGCAAAACGATTTTCTCTCACCTAAATACATAATGTCACGTCAGCTGTCTCATAACACTGTTCTCCTAACGGCGTAATTCAGGGGTATTTTGTAGTTACAAGTGCGCGCTCTCAGTCTGTGCAGTTCTGCTTGCTCATTAGGAGACTATTCAGACAGGGAATCAAGGCTTCAACAAAACTAAACTCACTGCAGCAGTATTACAGAGTTCAGAGTTATTTGGGAAAAAAATGGAAATTGTTCTATTCCCAAGGAATAGAATGTTCAAGCAAATAGAATATTCAAGAATAGGAGAGCAATGAAGGGTTTTGCTTTTGCAATAACTGATTTAAATTAATCCTGAAGCTAAAACCTATCCCCTTCCAACTGAGTTCAGGTGTCCCCCAGCATTTTGAGAACCGAGTTATTGATTTTGTATCTTGAGAGTTTTCAAAAGGGCTGTGAAGCCTGGAGGAAGATTTTTAGAGTTATTAAGGTTCATCACAATCACTAAGAAAGTTGTGGTTAAAGTTTTGTTTTAATTGAAACGAAACACTGTTTGTAGTTCTGTAGTTGATGGAACCATTAAATTCTAAGGGTTGTGCTCTTTCCTCTAAACATTCCAGCATAAGGAAAAAAAAAATATAATTTTCAAATACTCGAAAAGGTGTAAGCCTGAAATGCTGTATACAAACCCTACCTGATCCTCCCTCTCTTCCAAACAGGCTGAATGTTGAGAAGATGATGATGGACACAGTGTGCGGCTGCTGTAGGCCACTTCAGGTGTTTCAGAAGGAATTCCAACTACCATGCCAAGACCCAGATAACCCTGGAAAAAGGCTCATTACAAAAATAATGGTATTTAGTGGCTGTGTTTGTAACTTTGACAGTTGCACACACTAGCCAGACCTCCAGATGGCCTCAGATACCAGTTGTTGGTTTTTTTTTTGTTTTGTTGTTGTTGTTAATCAAACACTGATCACAATTTAATACTTCCACAGTGACTGCTCACTGCTGGGAGTCCTCTCGTGTTGATTATACGGGATAGCCCCGCAGCCAGGCTTCCCGAGCCGCTACCTGGAGTGTCAATGAAGTAACCGATAAATTACTCCTGATCAGGAGGGGGCTGGGGGAGCCGGGTGGCAGGGGAGGAAAAAAAGAAGGGGCAGGGTGGGGGTTGGGAGGGAAGACCACGTCAGAGACTGTCTGGCCTTGCTCAGGGTGGTATTTAACCAGAAGCTAAAAACTGGCCTATGCACTGTGCAATAACAGAAATTTGACTTGCAAATAAAGTAGAAGGAATTGAATTTGCGAACTTATTTCTCATTATTTGACCAATTATTTTAACTGAAAATAGTCTGTTAGGTTCACTACAGTGGAACCAGGACCTGTGGAATAGCCCATTACTTCACTGGGAGAGGAGACAACTGAGGTGACCTGTTCCCCCTTTGGAAGCGGACGCGGCACTTGTGCTTGTCACCCGTACAGAGCTGCTGTCAGAAAGCAAGGTGCCACGTGAACCAAAAGCTGGTTGTGAGGTTTCTACATGCACCCTTAATGCCGTGGGACATCTCTAGAAACACCATTAACACAGACATGCAGCGGCTTTTGGACACAGCGGAGGTTTGCAGGGCATTTCTCTGCAAGAAATCAAAGGCTGTATGTGTCTAACAGGACACCGGTAGTTCACTCACAAGCATTTCTACTTCCTGCTAGTAGAGAGCATTCTTTACTACTTTGTTTGCAATTAAGAAGTTGTGTGAATGCATAAAAGCTCATAGTGCCCAGGTATTTTTTTTTCTTGTAGCAAGTTTTAGAGAAGTACTAAGAATCTGAAGCATACATTTAAAGCTTGAGTGAGATTATTTAGCAGTTTAGATACTCTTTAACAGCGACATCAACTTTTTTTTTAACCAAGTCCTGCCTGTGTGTAATATAGGTGTGTGCTTCATAGCCTCAACCACACCCCACTGTCACACCAGTTTCCTGCAGCATGTCCTCTTAACACTTACTGTTGTTAAACACAATAGGAAGAAAGATTTTGCATCTTTTTTTTTTTTTACAGCAGAGTATTTATAACATGTGACCAAACACACCAACAAAAAACCCGTAAACAAACTCACTGGGGGAGCAGAGATCTGCAAGGCCAGGTGAGACTCAACTGAACACAACCCACCAGTAGTTTGCAGAGAAGAATTTACTATTAGACATCAATTGTTGTTCCATAACAACCATTCCATAAAAGTATTCTTTACACTTCCATGCCCCCAGACAAAAAAGGACAGTTTGATTACTGTTCTAATCATTTATTTAATCTTAATACGTTCTTCTGATGAATATAGTCTAATATATAGTTTTCTATATGAAAATTCTCCACTTAATTTGACAGAACTTTGTTTTATACAAATAAGACAATCACCATAAATGTTACATACTGGAGTGTAGGTCAGGAAGGAACATATGCTACCTGTTTTGCTATTCAGTTATTTTCACATGTCAATGCCTGAAAATACTGTACTTAAAAACAATAACACTGTTTACTGCAGAAATTACTTTGTCTGCTTGACAGGATACATCACTTTGGTAAGTTAACCATCATTCACAAAAAAAAAAAATCAAGTATTTGTCCTTAATTTGTTCACTTTTCTGCTCATGGCTTCATTAAGCTGACATTTAATGCAAAGTGTGAATAGTCATAAGCTTAACACAGTCACCACTGAAAAGACACTTTCCCTTACCCCCCTCCTTCCCACATTTTTAATGCACATTTTAGCACAGCTTGAACCAAAGCAAAGTGAACTGAAGTAGTGCAGCGTCTCAAGGTGTCTTCTAATGAGGGCACAGAACATTTTCAGGGGGACAGATACACAACAGCATTTGGAGAAAATTAAATAGAAGCGCCTCCCCTGTCTTAGCAAAGAGTCCCTTTAGTTCAGCACATCAGATTTTTAATGTAGCAGCCAACAGCATGGTTAAGGTACCAGGACTAAAAAAGACATATGGCATCCAAAGGACAAAACATAAGGTAGTCCATTAGTGCTTTGCCAGCTGCCCAACCTGACTGCAGGAACTGCTCATGAAGATTTTCAAAGACAATGTTTGTGATCAAAGAGTCTTGATAAGCTACCTGAAAGGCCATAAAAGGGCCAATTGTTCAAGAGAACTTTTGCAGAAAGCCCAGGTCTATAGCCAAGTTTTCAGTCATAACATCCATAGCTACCAGCCATTTCTGGGGAAAAAACCCAACCCAACACCAAAACAAAATATCTCCCAAAATCCACAAACCACAGCCAAACCTTTGTTCCATATTTCTCACTTGCACTCAAGTACAATCAGTAGCCTTCAACCAAACCAAATTATAATCACCCAGTTCCATCATTTAACTCAAAGCACTGAAGAAAAAAAAGCAAGGCACACTCAACCATGTAGATCCTGTCCCCTGCTGTGCACTGGGCAGCATGACAGAAGCCTCATTTAAGTGTATTTTCAAGGACATCACTATTACTCAAAACCTTTATTTCACAGGCATACTCGGCTGTATGTGTTGTGAGACACCAGTCCCAGGCTTCCTTTCAATAACCTTGAGGAAATGTTGATCTGAGGTTCACTTCTCATGTCAGCAGCAGCTGACTTCGTTCACCACAGCCTCTAGTACTCGCTAACAACTGCCCGCAGTTTCTAACTGTGCTACCTCAGCTGCTTTGTCTTGGCAGCCTTCGTTGCATCTCAAGGCTTGAAGAGTGTGAGCCAAAGTTGTGTCCACTTACTTCTGCAGAGAGGCTGCAAGAGTTTTCTGATGTGGAAGAAGTTACAAAGGCTTTGGTTGTAAAAACCACTATAAAAGCTGAACATTTTTGGGCCTTCTACTCTCGGTCTCGACACAAGTCTTCTACACCATGTTGGATATTTTTACCACCATTGACAAACAGGAAACTGTTCAGATATCAGTTATTCAACCTCTCGAGTTTTAACATTACTGTACACTGGGGAAAAAAAGTGTTTAAAATTACGTTTTCATCTAAAAGAGCGCATGCCTTACAGCCCTTCAAGGGCCCATTTCTTTCCACTTCTCCTTCTATACAATACCAGACTCTGCAGTTAGTTATATCACATCATTAGAACTATTACTTGCTAAGTCTGATGGGAAACAGAAAAAACACAGAACAGAATATTTAACCTCAGTTTGACTAACAATGAACAAGCATGTACTCATTCACCACCTATCAGAGAAGCTCACCTCATTATTTCAGATAAGCAGGATTAAGAATAGCTTTTGTGTTCAATCCACTTCCCAAAGATCAGAAAACATTAAGAGGTAAAGGATTACAAGATGGATAGTTCAAGACTCTGGTCCTGTGGCATTTTTCAAATACAAAGATTGATGACAACATGGATGTTCACTTATGTGAATCGGATTCAAACACATCTTGCAATCTGCCCTTCCATCCAGTACAAGACTTGTGGCAATGTTCAACTTTACAAAGTTTTGACTCTACATTAACATCTGAATTAACCGTACTGAGCAGCATTACATTGGTTTCTTTCAGCTCAGCACAGAGGGAGTACCTGTTAAAGGTGCTAAGGCAGAATGTTACTAGCCATTCCCAGTTGAAATCCCTGGTTATCACATCTAAATCAATTTCCCTTTAACAAGTTTAAAAGCCTGACCTCCACAAAAAAAAAAGAGCACAAGACAGCCCTCCCACCCTTCATGTAACACACTAAAAGCTATTTTTAATGTAAGAAGTCACTTCCCTGTACTGTACATTTTATAGTCTTAATTTCAAACAAGGGTCAAGTCCTATTAAGGCAGGGAGCTGGTATTGGTTAACATTGCAGTACTCAGACAGTGATGTACAAGACATTTATTTGCAGTATGATGACAGTGATATAAGTGGAAAAACCAGAACTGACATGATTAATATTAAAACTGTTCTGACAGCAATTCACATAATCTCTGAGATACAGCTTCTTTACTTGTTCGTAGTGTGAGCCTATACATCTGAAAAAGAACATAAAATATTATTTACTTTTTAAACACAGTTTGGCATTAAATGAATGCAGAGTCAACTAGTGAAAGCTACCAGTTACCTCTTAGGTTTTTTGTTAGATTTGGTAGGAAAAAGACCTCAACTTAAATCTTTCAGAGGCAGCCAGCCACTGAGTAATACAGCTTTTTCAAACCATCGGCTGAGTACATCTTCAAACCCTTGTTGAGAGTTACCATTGTTTTAATATTTTTAGGCTTTAACAGCAAGTTGTTGTCCAAAATTTTTCTTTAAAAGGAGTGAATGTTGTGGAAAAGTCTAAAGACTCTCTACCACCACTTTTTCAGAAAACAGGAGACTTACCATCCAAAACTCATTTTCAATTCCCAGTTAACTTTGATAAAACCTCTATCAAAATGCTCGAGGAAAAATATTCTTAACATTGTGTTTGTTTGCTTATGTTTTCTCTTTTAGCCAATCATTCTTTTATTAATTTAAAATAGCAAAGGGAATTATACTTAATTTTGTCCAAGGTGCATAAAACAGAAACATCAAATGTTTCCAACCTTCAAGAGAAGATGAGACTCCATGGACAGTCTGGAATAATACAATGATCTCTTCCAACAGGCGAGGGAATTGCTATGAAGAAGCAGCTTACCAAACTGGGCCAGGACCAGCTGCTACAATTTCATTTCTTGTTGGAGTCTGCAGTCACAATTAGCTATTGCAATAGTGATTTTAAATAAATACCTTAAGGAGTTTCAGATATACACAGATATTTAGTTCCATCAAGACCTTGTATTTAAGCTATAGTTACTTAAAACAGATACCTGTGCCTGGAGGTTGGGCTCAAGGCGCAGCAAGCATCCAATCTGAGTAGTTTTTGTATGTATGATACCAGCACCAACAAAGTTAGCAGGATTGGGATCTACCTCCTCAAGTAGTGCTGATCCAAAGCCAATTATCTATGGAAGAAACCCAGAAGATTTAAATGCGGGGACAGCGGGACACCAATACCAAGTCTACCCAAGCACAGCCATCACCAACTAGCAAAACAAGTAGGAGACTAATTTTTATTTAAAACGTTCAAAACATTAAAGAATTATCCAATATCAATTCTATTACAAATTTTTGAAGTGACAGAGTGACTCTGATAATGAGCTGTTCCTGAAAAAAAAAAAGTTCTTCTGAAAAACAACTGAGAAATAAGTCAGATTCAACAAGTCTCTCCTGTTTTTGATAAAGCCATTCCTGTTTTACACTAGTCACTTCTGTTTTGCCTAAGGCAGCCAGTTCTACAAGAAGTAGGTTGTCTTCTTTTCTAACTAGTAACTCTATAAATTAAGGCTTGAAGTATCTTCCAATTCAGTTTTAAGCACTGAACTGGTGTTTTCTTAAATAGCTTCAAGTTTCCAGCTGCTATTAAAGATTATATCCAATTCAAGCCACACTGAGAAACAGTCCATTCAACCCAGCACTGCCAAGGTCTGTTACACAACGTGGACTTACACTTTAAGAGGATGATCCAATTGCCATATAAACCAAGATGAACAAAGTTTCCTTATACCACTACCCTTACAATTATTGAAAATACCACACTACCACCCACCTTTGCTTTTGTAATCTCTGCATCCATCGGGTGTTTTGCTTTAAAGATATTCTGTACTTCTTGTTTTGGGCTGCAAGACAAGGCAAGATGAGTACATGGTATAACACAGCATTGTTCAATAGCAACTAATTATATTGGGAGAGTTTATAACTCACAGGATTAAGTATGGGATGGGGCACTGCACCAGCTACATTCACAATATAGCCTTTTTCTTCCCTTGGCCCACCACAAGAGCCCCAAGCCCAAGTATAGACAAAGTCTTACTTGCTCAGTTGCTTCCAACGCTGAAAAAAGTCTTGCGAAGACATCTCTGTCGGCTGGAAAAATTTATTCAGTGTGATGGGTAATTTTACTGAAAGATTTTGAAATGTTCCACCATACCTGCATATGGAAGAGAAAGAACACGATGTATGCAGCACAGTGTCAGCAGTCTCTCAGCCTAAGTCCACCAAGCAGTTGAGGGTGAACACTAAGGTGCTATTGTTTATGATTAAAATCCATCGACTGCAGGTAATATTATTTCTAAGATACAGTTTTAATCCACTGTTAAATAAATTTATTTGCTCTCCTTAGATGGCACATGAAAGTGAATTGGCAGAATTTCTAATAAGGATCTCTCAGTTTCAACACATGTTATTATCCTTCTAGATAGCACCCAAAGGCGTGAAAATATATCCCCGTGAAAACATACCAGTAAGAACCAGTTTAGACTAGAGTAACAGAGTGTAGGCCAGAAATCAGGATTTCCCAAAGGCTGATGTTGAGTGGACATAACAAGATTCTGGTTTTGGCTGCATGCATTTCCAGTACAAGTTGTTTGCAGAAATGTCCTTGGTTTCCAGAAGGGAGAAGTTACTGCCTATACTCCCGTCAAGATTTCTTAAGCAAACAGCAAGACTGCTGGTTTATACAGATAGCGGAAAGAGAAGTCATGGAGACATCTTATCAGTAGCTGCTTCTTGATTAGTTGTTTTTTTTTTAAACCACATTGTTCTAAGTGGATTCCCTAACTCCCCTAATAGCTTAAAGCTTAGTTAGATCAATTTTTCAAGTCAGTCATCTACCCAAGACACCTTTATGTGTCCATATTCTATGCTTCAGTCAGAGAACCAGGACAAATTTAACATCTTTCGCCCAATTAATTCACTAGCATTTAAAACCTGTGTTTTACCTGAATTGAATGTTCAGGATTGGAGCTTCAATAAAGTCTGACACACATTCGATGTTCACAACCTGTTGAACCTGTGCACCTCCATCCACTGTGGGGTCAACAGGTTTTGTCTGAAGATTCAGGCATAAGAAGTGGTTAAGGAAACTATCAATGAAGTGGTAACTTAAAAAAAAAATACAGCAAATCATCCAATAAGCTACATGAGGAATTAAGCATCATGCCCAGTCGTTCTCTATATGCTACTGAATATTCAAAGCTCAATTCCTGTACAGCAAAAAAGGGTTTGGTTTTGTTTTTTTTTCATACTGACACACCTAGAAGCAATAACCCCCACAATTCTCAGTTATTTGGATATTCTTAAAGAAAGATGCCCTCAAAAATGTATGAAGGCACAGAGTTCTGAACTGTCTCATTTTGATGTGAACATCCAAGGGAGGTTTAGGTTGGACATAAGGAGAAATTTCTTTCCTGACAGAGTGGTCAGGCCTTGACACAGGCTGCCCAGGGCAGTGGTGGAGTCCCCATCCCTGGAGGGATTTAAAAGACGTGTAGATGAGGCGCTTGGGGACATGGTTTAGTGGGCATGGGGGGGTTGGGTTGATGTTGGACTCGATGATCTTAGAGGTCTTTTCCAACCTTAGTGATTCAGTGAGTCAAACAAGCTTGATTACACAGTCTCCCAGAAATCCTGAATTTGCAATACCAAGCATTAAGGACAAACTGTAAAGTAATAGCTTATTTTAAAGTATTAGCTTTTGTGTACATGTATTCTTCTACCTCCATCTCAAGTCTGAGGTTACTTGCTAATGCAAGACTTGAAGGACACCACATCTATACTCCTGCTACTTCATGACAGTGAAGAAAATGACAGAATTACATTACACATTTATTCAGCCTAATTTCTCCTTATTTCAACAGTAAAATTTGTGTTTGTAACCAGAGCTTTAAAGAGAGAAACTTCCATCTCTGCTCAAGACTCGTTCTTCCTACAAGAACTTTAGAAAATTATCAGTAAGTTTCTCATTTCTTCATGTTCAAGGACACCATACTCTGATCCAGCAGCTTTATTATAATTTTGTGTGGCATAAAACACAAAACCCAAATAAGAAGACACATTTAAGGATATTTGACTGTAGGTCGTCTGAGCAGATTACTGTTGGAGTAAAATTCAAGAACTGTGTTGACGTCTTATTACCATAGAATATGAACATACGTCCTGGAAAGAAAAGAGTAAGAGAACAGAATTTTTAGGTACATCACATGAAATCATATTGAACTACTTGTGCTTCAAGTATCTAATACGCTGTCTTTCTACCTCTCTTTAAAACAACTTTTAAAAACAAAGCATAATTTATATGGTTTATCTTTCCCAGATATTCACAGTTCAAAATGAAATAACAGATTAAAACAAACTATCAGACCTCTCCCACAGCAGCTGTCACACAGGCAGTTAAATAATCAGTGGAAGTCTTTCAGTTGCCAGAGAACATTACTTTTTACATAAAGAATTTATTATGGTACCAAAAGTGATGCAAAAAGGGGAGAAGCAAGCAATCCTAGTGCTGGCCTGTGTTCAATTCCCAGCTCTTTCCTAGATGTTTTCAGTATCTTGTGCATTAATGTATTATGATGGACATGTCTGAGATGTATTGTGTATCATATATTACAATAAACTATACTGTAAGATACAAAAATTGAGGAGAATGGTCCTTTATAACCCTGGCTGTACCAGCCTTACAACTAGGCAGCCAGAGCTGGAGCTCACAGTACCACTTAACACTCCCATTTCATCTCAGCTACCAAAACAATCAAAAAGTTTAAGGAAACAAGAACCCACACAGAAGCCAGGGACACACAAACAGTGAAGATCCTAAGACAGGTTAGGCCTGAAATCACATCTCACTCTCAAGTAGCTGAAAAGTCAGTCCTATCCGCAATATCGTGCTGGCACTGGGGTTCGTAATGCAGACAGCTAACAACTTGGTCTGAAAGATCTTACCCAGGTTCTGTCGAAATTCAGATTTCAATCCAATTTGTAGCAACTGATTTTCAAATAAGACTCCATTATTTTTACACACAAACCTAGACAAAGAGAGGGAAAACATGTTTTAAATTGAGCCATATTAAACAATATTTAGAACCACAAAATTCAGGGTTTACACAGAGGATGAAGATTGTGGTTAACCTAGAGTGCATCAGTCTGTGAGAGGCCTTTGCAGAAAACTGCAGAGTTAGAAAAGACAATTTTACAACCAAAACCACCACTTGTAGGACACGAAAAGAACTGAAATTTTATTTGATAGGATGTCTGAGAAACTACAAAGGAAGCCACAATATGCTATACACACACACACTGTCTATAAAGGACCAGGCAACAGACTAGGATTTTTCTTATTCATATTCTTGACAACTTCTGAAACTCATTAGGTTGGTGCAGAATTGAAAAGTTTGAAGCTTTGACTGTTTAAACCTGAAAGAAAAAAGAATCCCTTGTTTTATCAGTTCTGTGTCACATAAGTCAACTGAGAGCTGTATTTTTTTTTCCATTTTGAGAGAGGAAGCCCATTCTGCAGTGATTTCAGTCCTTTCTGTCACCATTCACTTAAAAGTAGAAGAGGTGGTCAGCAAATATCAGCCTTTTGCATACAAGGCACTTAAAACATACTTCCAAATATCAGCACTTTTGACAATTTACTCTTTTTATGTTTTTCCTTTATTTGTGAATAGTTGCAAAACTTAATATACAACTGGCATGGCCTTATTTTAGAGCAGTGTGTGATAGCACTGACTCGTAAAGGCAACTCTAACCTGTGTATTCATGAGCTTGTCATAAAATCCACAGCATCTACAGAGGTGTTCTAGCCACAAGTCTGACAGTACATGTTTCTCTAGTTTTGCTGGTATTAAGTTAATGCACAATATAGTTTTGCTTTATAACTATATTCTGGAAGTTGCCCAGCCTTGCAAGGTTTTAGTATTGCTTACTTGTGAAAAAGCTCATCAGCATCATGCACAGTATCAGCTGGTTCCTCAGAAACTACCTCAGATGAAGCCAGGTCAGGGCTAGTTCAGGCAGCACAAAGGAAGAAAGGCAGTAGCGACAGAGATAGCAGGAGTTAGTAAAGACAGCTTAGTGCTTAGTTATTTCTTTTACCTCCTTCCTCAAAAATGGCACTGCTGAGTTTAATGCATGAAAAATTTATTAGCTGCCCTAGCTCAGTACACTTAAAGGTTTTACGCATTAGGCAATGTTTTCCCCCACTTCTCTCCCCCACCCCGCCCCTCCCTGATTGTTAGGAACCAGCAATTTTTCCCAAAGACAGGAGACAGCTGAAGGTGTTCAGTAGCTTAAATTTATACCTCTTAAAGAACCAAGTCCTTTGAGGTGTTTAATTGTGACAGCAAAAAAGTTTTAGTTCAAAACCATAAATGTAGATGTATATTAATTACTACAAATGTGCACTTTGAAGCGGAGGCCTCATCAACCTTAGTGGCACTTCTAGCTACAGCTGCACAATCTGTTCTTAAAAACACACAAGTATTAAGTGTAGGCAAGAATATACAGGCACACAGAGAATGACTTACCCAAGTAACAGATTAGAAACAAAAGTGACAACAGCACTAAAAAGAGGCAGGAAACTGTAAAAGGCAACTTCTTAGTATCATTAGAGAAGCTTTTAATCATCTACAGAGAGACCAAGGGGCTGGGCAATGCTATACTTTCTTCTGCAGAAAGAGAAAACTCTTTTTAGGTAACTTTGCTTATGAAGCTACTAGTATTGGTTTCTTTTTTTTTTTTTTCCTTTAAAAAAAAGTTCTAACAAGCCTGTGTAGCTTCTTAAAGTCTTGGTATTGTGTAGCACTATATTAAACATCGCTTGTTGTCTTCCAAGAGAAATACAGGATCAAGTCTTAATCACTGCAAACCTGCAACAATGCATTGCGTAGTATAAAACTGATGAAAGTCTCAATGATCCAGGCAGATTAGTTTCACTAGTTATGTCTTTTATATTAAGATGCATTGCAAATTTGTCATGATATCATTCAAAATTTGGACCTTGACAATAGTAACACGTTCTTTGGCCAATAAGATGACAGATTTTTAAAGACATTCTGTGATCTTACACTATTTTTTTCCAAAATTTTAGCCAAACAACATTTGAGTGTAGCCACGGTGTCTTTTAATATTAAAGGGATTAATAACACATTGTACCTATGCTATACTTGGGAAAATACTTGTATCAAATCCCCTTAAAAAAAAAAAAAAAGAAAAGCACTTGTTGGTTTTTTCCCTTTTTCACATCTGTTTGTCAGACAGTAGCAGAACAATTTAGCAGACAGTATCTTAAAATTCTGAGAACCAGCATCTCTGGATATAATCCATCTCACTGTTCCAGTATCAGCTTGCCATAAGTGGAAAGACACAAGAATATTTTATGGAAATAAGATAAGAATAAATGTATTCATATCAGGCCAGATAACCCCCAAATTCAAAATGTATTGAGATGCACAAGCAGCTTAGTTGAACAAAGAAGCAAAACCAGCACAAAAACAAGGCAATATGGTGTGGCTAATAGCCTCAGGTTGATTACTACAGACTCAGTTTTTCCATGAGCAGAGGTATTCAAAAAAGATAGCACATCCTGCATAGAGTTCAAGAACATCTCTCTTGCTGCACAACTACCACCCAGGAATGCATTCAATAAGCTGGAACAAAACCGAAAGTTATTGTATGTATTTTTTTCTCTAATCCTGTTTTAACAAATTCTTCAGATTCCTTACAGGGTGACTTAATTACCTCGCAAAGTTGTCATCAGAACCAGGAGCAAGAGGTGCAACCGCAGAAGCTGAATCTGAAAATACATCCACCAGCAGGCTACCACTAGAGGACGGTGGGGGAGCTGAATTGGTGAGAGGGGCAGCACCCAGACCCAGCAGATCCGCAGATGGAGAAGGCGTAGACTAGGGAAGACAAGACACTTTGGTGTTACACTACAGCAAAAGTAAAACAAAGTTGTCTCTTTTGCATAGACAACTCAGCTATGGCAGAGTGCCTCTCCCTACCCCAAATCAAGCCTTAAATGGATGTTGGAGGCTTCATGAATGCAGTTATCACCTTGCATTTCAACTTAACGTTATTTACACATGTGGTTTTCTTTTTTCTTTTTTCCTTTGAAAAGAGTTATGTCCATCTAACCATTAAAAAACAAAAAAAAATTCATCTTTCTAAAATCTGATTCTGTAGAAGAAAGATGACAATGTCTTCCCCCCCCCCCCCCGCCCCTTCTCCACTCTTAGTTTCAAGGGAAATCAAGTACTGTAGGAAATAAAATTCAAATGTCTTGCTTTTCTTTCATGAAGAATCCAACAAGAAAGGCAGTGGCTTTTACACAAACCTAAATTAAAACATCACAGCGTCTTTAAAATTGACTATCAGTTTAGGCCTGGGTTTTTGAAGCTTGGCAAACCTGAGAAACAATGTAAAACCTAACCAGCAAAAAAGCAGAGCCTGTAGCTAGTTCAAGCTGCAAACACTAAATGTAGAGGCAAGACCTTTAAAAAAAATTTTTCTCCAATAGAACAAATCAAGTAGCAAGAATCACGCAACAGAGGCTGCATGTATGTGCCCAAGTCACATGAAAGAACAAAGTATAGNGATGCACAAGCAGCTTAGTTGAACAAAGAAGCAAAACCAGCACAAAAACAAGGCAATATGGTGTGGCTAATAGCCTCAGGTTGATTACTACAGACTCAGTTTTTCCATGAGCAGAGGTATTCAAAAAAGATAGCACATCCTGCATAGAGTTCAAGAACATCTCTCTTGCTGCACAACTACCACCCAGGAATGCATTCAATAAGCTGGAACAAAACCGAAAGTTATTGTATGTATTTTTTTCTCTAATCCTGTTTTAACAAATTCTTCTTCAGATTCCTTACAGGGTGACTTAATTACCTCGCAAAGTTGTCATCAGAACCAGGAGCAAGAGGTGCAACCGCAGAAGCTGAATCTGAAAATACATCCACCAGCAGGCTACCACTAGAGGACGGTGGGGGAGCTGAATTGGTGAGAGGGGCAGCACCCAGACCCAGCAGATCCGCAGATGGAGAAGGCGTAGACTAGGGAAGACAAGACACTTTGGTGTTACACTACAGCAAAAGTAAAACAAAGTTGTCTCTTTTGCATAGACAACTCAGCTATGGCAGAGTGCCTCTCCCTACCCCAAATCAAGCCTTAAATGGATGTTGGAGGCTTCATGAATGCAGTTATCACCTTGCATTTCAACTTAACGTTATTTACACATGTGGTTTTCTTTTTTCTTTTTTCCTTTGAAAAGAGTTATGTCCATCTAACCATTAAATAACAAAAAAAAATTCATCTGTCTAGAATCTGATTCTGTAGAAGAAAGACAACAATGTCTTCCCCCCCCGCCCCCGCCCCTTCTCCACTCTTAGTTTCGAGGGAAATCAAGTACTGTAGGAAATAAAATTCAAATGTCTTGCTTTTCTTTCATGAAGAATCCAACAAGAAAGGCAGTGGCTTTTACACAAACCTAAATTAAAACATCACAGCGTCTTTAAAATTGACTATCAGTTTAGGCCTGGGTTTTTGAAGCTTGGCAAACCTGAGAAACAATGTAAAACCTAACCAGCAAAAAAGCAGAGCCTGTAGCTAGTTCAAGCTGCAAACACTAAATGTAGAGGCAAGACCTTTAAAAAAATTTTTCTCCAATAGAACAAATCAAGTAGCAAGAATCACGCAACAGAGGCTGCATGTATGTGCCCAAGTCACATGAAAGAACAAAGTATAGACTGTTAAACAAAATGTTAACATATTAGACATTAGCAGCCTACAATATGCCAAATACACTGAAGATGAGTCATGAGATGCATTTGGATTGAGTCTGAAATTTTGTTTTTGTAAGCCAACTCAAAGTTATCATACACTCCAAAGACTGAATTTGATGCAGTATAATGAAAAATTCTCTGGCAAAAAATTTTCAGAAGCAAGAATTGGCAAGAACTATTGAAAACAAACAGTTGGAACTCCAGTTTGGAACATACTCTTGGCATCGAAGCCAGGGTTCACACCAAAGCCACTGATACAGGTAACATAGCAGAATTTCTTACGTGGCTGCAACCCACAAAGTGAAGCTCATAAAGCAGAATGCAATTTTAACTGCCAGTCACCTCAGTCAATTTGGCATGCAAAGAAAATTTGGCAACTTTTCTGCTGGAAAGGTATTTTTGTCCATTCAAAGATCTTGCACTTGGAACATTTACTCTTACATACTGCAATGACTAAGAGTTAAAGGATTATGCTTTAACAAACTGGGCAGGGAGTGTGCTACAATATTTCCTCCTCCGCTTCAGTAATCTACTACTACATCTCAAATGTAATTACAAGTTACGCTAGTCATTAAAACCAGAAACAAGTATTACATTATGGGAACGATTCATCCTAACAGCTTTAACTGACAATAAAATTAGAAGTTTCAGCTCAGAAGAAACAAGACTGTGGCCTTGTCTACCATAACTGAACTCAAATAGTACTGTCAAATAAACAGTAACAATATTATATTAAGGACATCTGTGTTAAGTCAAGTGTTGTTCGCTTCTAGTAAAAACAACAACCTGAAACAAGATACAAAATATCTACCATGTTAGACAAAGCAGAGGAACAGCTGATACTTTGAAATTCAAGTTACTGCTTTTAAATATGTTAATTTTACCATCTCACCTTCACTGCAATTTCACTGACAAGGAAATTCCCACTTCTAAGTTTACAGCAATATTTTTCAAAGTAACAACGTAAAAGGGAATCTTTTTAGGCTGCAGACAGTCTGTCTCCATTTACGTAAGATTTCCAAAGGAAAATTGCATCCAAGCATGCAGTGGGGGGAAAGCAGCTATATGTTCCCCTGCTACTTTATAGCAAACACCCACAGTCTTAAATTTGAGAGAGGAAGTTTTAAACCCGTAAAAAGCCATTTCAAGGAAACCATTCTTTCCTAACTTGCACACCAACTGAATTAGAGAAGTAACAGCTTTTAAACTCACAACAGCACTGGCATTGACAGAGGCAGGTTCAGCGCTTCCATTCATATCAGAGCTCCTCTCCTTTTTGATCTCTTCCAGGTCAGTAACTGTGCCTGGGCCTTTCTTCTTCTTAAGTTTCGCCAAAATAGAAGATTCCCTCTCTGGAAAGGGAGGCATTTCTTCCAGCACTGTAGCCTTATCACAGAAAAAAGCGTATTAGTTAAACTTACAGAAAAAGCCAAACCAGGCTTCTGAGTCCTTGAAAAGATCTGCCCTTACAGATTGCACGAGGCAAAAGCAGAAGTAATTACCCACACAGAAAACAACTATGCAGTTTATTGTACAGTGATGGAGTAGACTTGCTTTTAAAAAAAAAAAAAAAAGAATTATTTAGAACTTTCTGAAGTCCTCCCAAAACAGGAGCATATCACTTCTCTAGTACAGTGCTAGTAAATTTAAAAAAAAAAAAAAAAAATTTGATCATAGCAGACCTAATGGTCCTTAAGTCAAGCAGACCTAAACTGAAACCACAGAAGATTACCCAAGGATCTAATCAGACCTAAGCATTTATTAGCTGTCAAGATTAAGTGTGCCATGTTCTGGCTAGACCTGAGAACATCATGTTAAAACATTAAACTTCTAGAGACAAAAAAAATTCAGCACAATTACAAGTTTCCTGCCCACCATCAAGTAAGTCCCCAAAACAAAGCACTAGCCTTTTGGTATCTGAATACTGTAGGACCCTGTACTACGCCAGCTTTCACCAGCTTCCCAGCTCCAGATTAGCATGCTTTAATGGTCATTTGTCCCAATAATGCAATAACAACTTCCATTTTAGCTCTAAATTAAAGATGACTGCAGCTGAATTAGGTAGACTAAAAGAATCGGCACCCACATTGTGGATCCTTAATCCTGCATTAAGATTTCTGAGCAATCAGATAAGGTTTAGTAGAGTTTACTTGCTGACAGAAGACAGTTCTGCATCATAAAAAAGAAAAATCTTTATACCTACCAATATATCAGTACTGGCAATAGTACTGAGCCTCAAATACTCAACAGCTCTCTGCTGCAGCTCAACATCAGCATTCTTTAGCTGACTGTCACTGCGCAATACATCTTGAATTGTAGTTTTGATTTCTGGAAACAGGTTCACAAACTTGATGTAGGTAGACAGAAGCAGAGCTCGGGTAGGAACACTACACAGATGAAACTTGGAATGTAGCAAGTTGAACTGGATGAGGGGACTTAAAAGATGGGAAGAGAAATAATTTGTTCAGCTTTTGTAGACATGATAATTCTTAATGCATAACTAACAAGAGCTGAAACATTTTTTAACTGGCCTTTAGGAATATTAAATGACATTAGATTCTTTACAGAAAGTGTTACTACTTCAATTCAGTATTTTAGAAGGTGTTTTACCTTGATCTTGGATCACCTGCTATCAGATTTCCAAATTCTCCCAAGATGTAGCCACCTACTTTTACAAGATTCTCATGGCATGCTGGAGCTTGAAGGGCCTGTAAGAACACATTAATAGTCACCGATCTGTAGTGTATCAAGAACGATCTTTTGTCACTTCCATGTCCAGTTTCCTAGTCTCCTGTAAGAGCAGACCATAGGTCTAGCACTACAGAGCACTTATGAGAAAAGCATGATAGGTGGTATGACTTTATAGAAGAATCTCTAACGTAAGTATTACTTGCTTAAGAGCACTCTGAGGCCCATCTAGCAGCACTGTGGACTTTTGAGGACAGATACAGCTGATGAGGTTTCCCTTCTGATACCCCTAAAAGGGTAAGTGATGTTAAGATACTCAATTTAAACCTTGCAAGAATGTGCTGAAGTTGTCCAAAATAAAAATACTGTCTTTATTGAGTATGAAGAAACACATAGCAGGAATGAGTTCTGAAAGTCAGCTTAAACATTCAGGAAAGGAAATTTAAAAAAGTGGAAAGCCCATATGAAGAACCCAAACAGAGTCACAGCAACAAGGCCAGGCATTTGAAAGTGTTCTACTTTAATAGTTCAAGTTCCAGTTTTATCAGATCCTGAACAGAAGGAATGGGTGTATGCTTCCAGAAGGATCATCAAGTTATCATTTTGAATGTTTTGGATTCCTATGTGCAGAAAACTAGAAAGAAAAAGAAAAAAAAGACAAAAGCAAGCTGCCCTGTAAAAGGCTTCTATTTTTACTACACTTGAGTAATTTTGCAGGTAATGTGGTTTGCTTACCACACCATCCATTCAATGTCATCCACCAAAATAACAAAAAACCCAGCATAACGCACCCTGCCCTCCCTCACCAAAACAGTGCCAGATGTATTCTACATTACTTAAGCCAGAGAAGCTTCTCATCAACTTAATAAAGTCTCTGGCTCTGAAAATCTATGATGCTTCAGCAGCATTTTGTTGAAATATTCAGGATCATATTTTCACTCCTCCCTAACATGGGGAAGCACACACACCTGCTAGGTTTTGTGGTGTTTACTTAATTCCTACCTCATTTTGAAAGTGAATTGAACACAGTTATTCTCACCTCAAAAACAGTCTTTGCTGCATACCCTTGAACATCATCCCTGTTGATGACAATCTGAATAACTCGATACCACACTTCTTCACTGACATAATCACCAGCAATGCGAATCAGATTCAAGATTGTATCCACATACCAGGTATAATCCACCGCATACTTCTCAGCTAGAATTGCAACTTTCAGAACCTGAACACATGTAAGAGAATAAAGAAAGGTTGACTAGCTTCTGCTATCAGCTGTGCATCAGAATTCACTTTCATATACGCCTAGTGACACCCCATGATATCCCATCTCAGTTTCAGATGCGTCAGCTTGCTCACTTGCTCCCACAGCTAAGATGAAAGATAAATATTGAAATTCTGTGCCAGAACACACCAGTTGCCAGGTTCATAATGCTTTCCCCATAATGCATTCAAACATGTTGCATCTGTGCCTTTTCAACTGTGTACCTAAGTGATCAAGAGCAATTTATTGAACATTTTTGTTTGCTGTAAAAACAGCATCTAAACCACCACTGAGACAGGACCAAGTAGGAAATTGGAGGTGCTAGTAAATTTAAACAAAAACCAAACCAAAACAAAACGCCAAACAAAAAACGTGGAAACTCAAGCTAGCAGAGACAGACCAGAGTCACCAAAATATAGCTGACTTTTTCAGGTCACACTAAAAATCCTATATCCTGAAGCAAACAATCATCATAGGAAGAGACCTCCACATAATTTGTTATCTGTTGCATTTATACTGACCAATTCTTTTAAGAGTAGTAAATTATCAGAATGAAATTCACATTATCTGCCAAGTCAGGGTAGATTGCCAACAGCAACAAGACAGTACAAGAGGTAAATCAACTAACACTGTATTCTATGTCAACTTCTCTGATCAAGAAACTAACACCTAAGTAAGCTAAATAATTACCTTAAGTACAGGTTTTGG
Source organism: Pelecanoides urinatrix (assembly GCA_013400755.1). Lineage (NCBI taxonomy): Eukaryota > Metazoa > Chordata > Aves > Procellariiformes > Procellariidae > Pelecanoides > Pelecanoides urinatrix. Next base: position 448,902 of record VZTQ01001540.1, on the reverse strand, counting down.
CTACCATTCTAGGAAAGTCATTAAGTATTTCAACTTTTACATTTTTTTTCCTGGTGGGAGGAAGGAGATAGATATCATGCCTCTCTTTTAGCAGATAAGGTATTGTTTTTGGGAATCCTTAGACAGAGAATGTTCTCACAGCATACATAGTATGAAGTTCTACCTACAAATAAGTAATTATCACACTAATTTTTGAAGCTATTAAACAGTTGAGTAGAGTAGGATCTCAGATCTAGAGATCGTATTTGCTTAAGTGTTGATAAAATTCACTTCACTTTCTATATGCAATGCCCTGAGACCAAGATTAGTTTTTAAAATTCCTACTTTCCAAGGGTTTTTTTTTACCCCCTCCCCCATTAGTTTAACCTAAATGAAGAACATTCTTTGCTATTAGACTACAAACTTAGGGGCTTGGGGGTTTGTTTCATTGAGGTTTTTTAGTTTTGTTTTTCTTTTTTTTTAAACCACCATGAAAAAAGAATCTCAATCACAGACTATTCAGCATCCCAATCAATAAATGATACATATGGTGCCAAAGCCAGCTATGGAAAAATTAAGGAAACACAAATATCTCACAATTTCTTCTCTAATGGAATAATCAGCAGTCTCCAAGTAATTCAGCATTTCAGCCACAATCTGTTGAGCATTGCTTCGGTCACACATTGCGTACAGGAGATCTACAGCTCTTTGTCGTACACTTACATCTCTTTCAGTCTACGAAAGGACACACAGCAAGAAGTTAAGATCATTTCATCTTTATTTAGAAAGCACATGCAACTTACTGAAGAGATGAAACTTCCTATAGTCCAGTCAAATTTAAAACAAATGCGTTTTCATAATCTTTCAGATGCAGAATGAACTTAAATATACCCTTCACATAAGCTATGAGTTTCTCATGTTATTCTCACTTTCTCATGTTATTCTAGAAAGAGGTCACTGGAGACTCAGACAGCTTCCTGCATTTAGATACAAGAATTCAAATCATCAGGTTTTGTTTCTGTAGTGTACATATTCAAATCTGTGCAAGTGCTGAGAGGATGGAGGAGTTTGTACAGAATACTCCACTATTCCCTAACTAGGGTGAATGAGTTTGTGGTCCACTGTGCACTGGGTAACTGGCACCACTGGCCACAAGTGCACTAACAACTGGCTGAAATTGTCAAATTGTCACCAGGCCAATGGGCAATTAGCTACCTGCAGGTTTAGTGTTGGGCTTGCCTTGGATCAACAGAAGCCCAGCTACGACAGATATGTACTTCAGACAAATGTATTAATAAGCTACAGCATGAGCTTGGAAGAAAACAATACATGCAGACACTGAAGTGTGCAAGTAAATTTACATGCAAATCAGTCTTCCTCTTTCAACTTCTGCTTTTTCACATAAACATAGCCTGGGAATGTCCTTCTGGTTTCTTGACTTTGATTCTGCAGTGGAAGTTGATCTGCTCTACTGCTCCCTATGAACTACGGCAGTGAAGGAACAGTGTCTGATACCAGCAACTCAGTAATAACATCTTCCCAGCATTCTCTGTTTTGAAATTCCACGTTTTGAAAGAATTATTCATCTTCAGTCTACAGCTTGAGGAGATACCAAAGTGTTACAGGGGCCACAGCTACAAGTATCAAATTTACTAATAAGCTGCAGAAATAAACTGAAGCTGACCTGTATCGTTGCCAGCACAGCAAGGTTTTGCAGCATTGTGGAAAACAACCTGAAGCAGACTTCTGAGAAGTCTGGTCCCCAAGTATTATTAGGTTAATTGGGGATGGGGGGCTTGGGGCAGTGAGGGAGAGGGCATTGAGGCAGGGAAGATGACAACACTCAAAACAGATTGCACACTTAAATATTTACCTTCAATGCATTGATAACTGTTTCTATGTGTGTTTTCACAGCCTCGTGTGAGAATTCAGAGCTGGCAAGCGTGCACATGCTTTCCAGTGCTAGGTAACGCAAATTAGTTTCTCGGTGCTGCAAGAACTGACCTAGCTGGTTACAGGCACGGACTAGTAGATTTGGCTCACTGCACAGAACAGAAGAGAAAGTGAAAGGGTTAAAAGCAACAGGTCTGAGAACACCCAATACAGAATACTATTTCTGCAGTGGAAATTTCTTCAGGCTCCAAGTGTCTGCTAGAATGCCCCACTGGTGAAATGAAAATTCAGATACCCTGAGCAAGTAATCTCTGTTGAATTAGAGTAGTGGGGTCAATACAAAACACCAAAAAAAAAGGCAGCAAGAAACAAAGCAATAAAAAAAATACGCTGACAGCAACACAGTTCATTAATACTGTTCAATTCCATTGCTGTGGTTGTGTTCCAATCTAGCAAACAATTTCATATTCTGTTCTCCCCCTGCTTCCTCCTCAGTGAAATTCCATCTAGTGTTCAAGACAAAGCCACAGCTTCTCACTTTAAAAAATCCTCTCATAATAGAAGTGTTCTCATGACAGCTTACCTGTCATGATGTATAATTAAGCTTATTGCCTCAAACAGCACAGCATTCTTTGCATTTGAGTGTTGTACTTTTTTTGACTTTGGCGGCTCCTGCGCTTTGTTCAGAATAGTTTCCAGGCATTCTGTTAGACGACCACGTACCGCAGGGTCTTCTGGAGAAGAACAAGCCGTTGGACAACTTCATTTTGCTCAACGCCCTAATCCCTACCTTAGGCCTTCCACCTTGTTAAATCTGAATAAACTGAAGTATTCTGATACATTAAAAACAGTTCACCCTCCCCCAATATACAGTTGGCAAAAGAATTCTAAGCCACAGTTCTATTTGGGCAAGAACAAAAGCCAAACGCGATCTGCACTATAATATATTTAAAGGCTTTAACATAGTTGATAACATTAAAGAATGTTTGAAATAGCAGTTGCAACTGTTTTGTAAGATGCACATTGGTTTGACACTGCTCTAAGCTACGTGGCTGTTTGAATTACGTTGTGTTTAATTTTAACAATCTGAAATACTCAAGAGTACAGACTTCGGTGTTCTTGTCTTAAGACAATGTGCTTGCACTCCAAGCTATGGTAACACTACAGCACAGTAGCTCTTTGGAGAGAGTGTACTGCATAAAAGAGATGATCACTGTTGTGATTTGTGCATTACCTGGAGGTGGATAGCACTGTAACAGCCTCAGAAGTTTCACAGACAACCAAGGAGCAGGAACAAAGTAGTAAGTATAGTCCTGAAGATCTGTTGATGCAGACGTTACAATCTGTAAAATAAGCAGATAGCACATCAGCTACTGAAATGATGCGCAATCATGAGAAGGACCCAAAGAACACTGTAGGTCACCTTTGACAGAGGCTTACAAAACTATGTCACTAGCAATGTTTAATTCAGCAACTAATTAGGTGCCAGCTGTCATACTATGAGTATACCACCAGGTTCCCTAGTAATAGAAATTCAGTTTTACAGATACAGTAGTCTAGGAAGTCTCTTCCTGAAAGCGTACTTGCTTTTCTTAAGAATTAAGGTGACCATCTTGTAACACCAAAATGTTTAACTAGAAGCTTCACTTTCTTTGGTTCAGCAATTCATAGGTTCAGCCAACAGAAAGCCTAAATATAGTGTTATAGTTGACTGCTGGAATTCATGCACAAGATGCTGTGACAGACTGAACTAAAGCAGAAGGACCAACTAATACCTTCAGTAATATTCATACTCCAGAGCAAAGAACAGATAGCATTCACAGAAGAGGTTTATATGCATAGTGAAAAGTGATAAGGATTAGATTAGGTTTCAGAGGGAGTACCCCTCCTCATGGATTTCTCTTCCCTCTTTGATTGTAGGGTAAGCAGGAGTTTGGCACTAGCTTTGCTCAAAGAAATTTTATCTAATTCTTGCTGCTCCATTACGGAACAGCTATGCACTTCCCTCAGCACTCCCTTGCTTTTAAGTATTAGACAAAATCTTCCAATTTGAAAAGAAATTACCTTTCTCTGACCTACAGATAATTTTGGGTATAACACCGCATAAATCTGAGTCTAAAATACATTCGTTAAGTAGTATCCTTCCATCTCTTGCACACCTTCCAAAAGACAAAAATCAATCAAAACAGTAATTAACTTTTCCAGCATGAAGGTGCTAACTTACAGAAATGTCTCTCCACCTCTCCCTGCAACCCCTGCGCCTGCTTAACCTCCTACACCCATTTACAGAATATCAAATGCTTACGATTATTAACCTAGCAGCAGCTCAAAAGAGAGAACAGGAAGACGACTCATCTTGCATGAAGCTTAGATAAAGTTAAAAGTACGGGCTGTATATTTGAGGGTTCTGTGCAGAAGTTTGCAGAATCAGTCTTTGATCCAACTACTCTTTGGTATTACAGTAACATCAAATGAGGATTAAAAACTCAATCGCATCATAAGGATCCTTTCAAATACAAGCAGCTCAGAGAGAGAAACACCTTTTTGCTACACAGACTTGGAGCATAGCAAGGATTACACCAAGAAAGTTTGGGCAAGCTAATACAGTTTTTTGCCTTGGTAAGCAACAAGTGTTAAGAGAGATTAGCTGAACCAGCTATATGAAGTGATACTGAATCATCTTCACTTTTAATGGTACACTAAACTAATCTGACCTAGAAAGCTGAATAAATAAGCAACAGTAAGCTAACCTGACCTAGAAAGCTGAGTAAATTAAGCATCAGTGAAGTATTATCGGGGTTATCATTGGACTCACTCTGCTTAATCTAGACACTGCCAAGGAGACGGAAGTTTTAAACTCTTCTGGGTTCTTCTGTGCCAAAGTGGTGATCAGACTTGTAGCTGCAGTAACCACACCCTAGAAAAAAACCAAAGCAATACATTCAATTTTGTAACACAAACATTTTACAGTACTGCAGACTAAAGCACTCTTATTGCTGCTGAAGCACAGGTCTTAATAGCCTTACCTTCATAAAGTAACTGGACAGGGGGAAAAATAGTCTCTTAGCTAGAACAATAGGTTTTTCTGAACCAGCAAGATAAGAACGACAACATGGACACCACAGGACAAGGAAATCCAAGCACTGACAAATCAGGCCTTGCATTTTAATGCAGGTCTAATCTTAAAAGGCCTAGGAAAATTAGTATTACACCCATGCAATATGACTTAGGATCACAAGGCACAAGATTAATTTATTTACAGCCAAAGCAAAAGAAGAACTTGTGCATACCATTCTTATATCACCAAGAAAAAGGTAAACAAAGTTTTATTAAAAATTAATATATACAGCAACTAAAAAAAGGACTACAACTCCTTCCGTTTCTTTCCCCAAGCCTGAAGAAAAGAGCAACCCACTTGTCTGAAAGACTTGAGAAGAAATAAATTAACAGTGTATTTAACAGCAGAAATGACATCATTCTCTATACAGAGTAGGCACAAGCATAATGAAACTGATTTACCAAGTGCTGGTCATTGAGGAGATGCACCACTCTAGATGTCCAGTCTCCCATGGGCACAAGGTCAGGAGAAGTCCTATATAAACGCAGCAAGCATAAGGCAGCACTCTGCTTCACACTATCCATAGTATCCCTGCAAGACATAAATATGGATTTAAAATACAGTGGTTAAATCACAGCAATACTTGCAGGCCAGCATTATGCTAGTCTTTACACTGACTCAACATCCTTAGCCAGGTAGTATCTTTTCAACAGACATTGAAACAGAAGTTTATTAAATTCTTCCTATTGTACATTATTTCTTGTTCTTAATTTTGTCCAGTAAGTTTAACTAGCCAAGTTTTCAACCATTACATGTGTCTAGTAGCCTCTATAATGATTCTTTGCAACTTAGAGTGACACTTCAGATCTTTTTATCAGAATTGAAAGTTCATCATTAGATGAACATGAGAACAAGTTGCTTCCAAACTGACTCAAGCCAAACAGTTAAGGTACACTATATTATGCATGCAACGAAAGCTGGATCTCCTGATAGGTCCTGCATATCAGATACTAATCATTAATTACTCAACAGCTTCAGTACCTACAGCTAGCATGCAAGTTGGCTAGCTATCACCAAGCATGCAACTCACAAATCTATTCACCTTGCCATCCATGCCGCTGGCACAGAAATGGACTATTTTAAGAGTAGCATGCTACTATTCTAGTTCAGTGAACTCCCTTTCACAAAGTAGTCAATCAAGCATTTTATATGTTGCACAAACAACACCTAAAAAGTGTACAGAGCATTAGCACTGAAAGTTTTAAGAGGCAATCTTGGTTAAATGTTCAGAAACCTCCACAAGCCCAGCAGAAGTTCAGTCCACCTATTCTTTATGAATTTACTAATTTTCCATGAGATCAAATTGTACCTCAGTTAAAAAAACAAAACCCAAACTTATTTCTCCCTTCCCTGTCCACTCCCTCCCTCCAGTTTGTATTCAAGCCAAGGAAGCTACACTAAAGTTGCAAATGTAACTGACAGTGCTCATTCTGCACAGGTCACTTGGATATGTACATGTACACATTTCATATATATTCTCTCAGAAATGCAGAAGGAATGACGGCCTGAAGACTGATCGCAGAACATCAACACAGTGCAAAGTGCAAATAAGACTGAACTGAGGGTGCTGTGCTCTGCCTGTGATTGATGACCTTAAGTGAAATTTTTGGAACTTTTTAAGGTTATCTTATTAAAACCCATGACATCATTGCAGTGTTGTCTCCACTATGCTACATGGAGAACAGCACCTGGCAGGACAGGACAGCAACAAGCCTGACAGGGCCTCAGAATGTGCCATCTCTAAACATGCGCCCTTACATAGGGAATTCCATGTCTGAGACAGGTCGAATTACAGCATAGATTCTCCCCAATTTCCTCCACCAGACTAGACCCACACTGAACATCAGGTGCTAGCTAGCTGCTTATTCTTCTCTTTCTGGCCCATACTACATTTCAGCTTTGCAAAATAGTAAGTGTTCAAGTATGGCATTATAGAGACACTATTTCAAGAGTTCAGAAGTATTTCCTAAGACTTTTGTCGGCAACTCAGTGCACACAATAGACACAGTCAGAATTAGTGTTGCATAAGCAAGCATATTTCCAACATTTGCAAGCTCCAGTGCTTGACATTTAGAGTATTAACACTGTTCTTACACAACATGTTACTTTTTTATATTAATGTAAGACATCAGTTTGTTATAAAACAAGATCCATGCATATTCCAAAACATTGCATATCCATAAGAGAGTTTAAATGCACTGGTTGCACTTGGACATTTTACGTTTCAAAATAAATTAGCCCTGCAATCACAAGTTTTATTTTAGATTTACTTAACTAGAGTTCCAGACATTTGCCAGGTCTGTTTAGAGACTTTTAGCAATACAAAGGGAAAGTTAGAAAGTTGGCAGTGACTATTTGCTATTTACAGGAATTGCTGTTTACATGCCTAGTAAAGGAAGCAAGAAAGCTCACACAACAGAATATTCTCACATTCCTTATGAAGTCCGGACCATTTAAATAAGAGCTTTGGTTTATAACAAAAGCTGTGGCGTAAGCATCTATTCAGTTTCATTTATTTCTTCTTTTCATCAGGAGAGGTAAGGAAAGTAAAACATACACATTTCAGGGGTGTTCACTGCCACACCTTTATACAGAACAAAAACTTGATCACAACAAAGCTGTAAAAGCCTATTCAAGATATTGACATAGTCTTAATTTCCATGTTGTATTTGTACACTTACACAAGCAACGCCATGCTCAGGTATATGAAAGTATCTGCAGTTACTAGAAATCGTTACTGTTTGTACTGCAAGCCAGGGCTGTATAGCTCTAAGCATGGATTAAGCTGCTGCAATGGAACTGAGTTGCTGAAAAGGTTTATTGGTGTTGTATTTGAAGGAGGCATGTCATACCTACCCAGCTACAAGTATTTTTGGAATTTCTCCAGCAAATGCTTCCGCCATCTCCCGGCTACCCACATTAGCAATACAATGCAGAGCAAGCCCCATGAAGGTGGGGTTGCGGCTGGCCAGATCATTCTTGATGGCATTGTTTATTAAGCGAATCAGCTCACTGTTAGAGTTCACTAGTACGGAGATGAAGAGATATCCCTGTGATTCAGAAAAAAAACATTAAAGTTGATTTTAGCTGACTTAAATTATGTTTTCTGTTCATGCCACAAGTAATTCTTTAAGACATACAGTTGTCCTCCAATACCAAACTACCGGCAGAAATAGATATTTAGATAGCAGAGCAAAGGCTAGAAAGATTAAGTGAACTAAAATAAAAAAAAGAGTAAGTTTAGTGTTACCCTAATTTATCAGTTTAAGTGTTTCATCAATCTATTTCAGCATATACTCTAAAGATCATTTTAGATGAATGGGAGCAAATCAATATTATCCAGACACTAGTAAGTTACATGTACCTGATAAACACAACCTTACATAGGAAGATTTAAAGAGATATTCTGAAAATTAAAAGTTTACTTACGTTTCAATGCAAGACTCAAGGCAGTTTCTTAACAAGAGTAATAATTTTACACAGAGTGCACATTTTAGCTTTTACAATCAGTAAAAGATTCCCTGAGCACAAAGGTGTTTAAATTTCAGAATCACTGCCAAATTCAAAAATAAGGCTTTAACATGGGGCGGGGGGAATGAAGCAACATCCTTTACAGACTATACAGCTGAAGCAGGATATTAGAAGAGCTTATCTTTTACAGAGACTGAGTTACTCACAATTTGTTTCTCTGTATATCTATTGGAACTGAGCAGGTTTACAGCCTCCATGTGACCAAAGTCAATGTCATGCCCCAGGAGAAAGATGAAAAGCAGTTTGCAGACATATTTTTTCTTACTGTAACCATCCAGAGCCTTGTCACCTGGAAAGCAAAGAAACAAAAAACAATTAAGCCTATGTTGTTCCTATTTGGTTCCTCCCCCTCTCAGTTCCACTGAGGTACCTCATCGTGTCTTACAGTAACAAGACTTACAGTTGTACCCAGCAATTAATACTGACATCTGAGTCACTATGTACCACCCTACAGAAGAGGGACAAACTGAGGGTTCAGCTATTGCAGTACTGGAATTTCAAAAATTTTAAATGTATTATTTCAGTTTTTGTTCACTCTACAGCGAGCAAAATGCTAAATATGTCCATTTATCTCTGACTTAAAGGACTGTAAGTTCTTACATAATTTTGTGTTAAACACATGAAAGTTATCACAAACCATCATCAACAGATGTCAGATAACCAAACAACTCCTGGGTTTTCAAAAAATTATTCCCAGTCATAGTACACGGGTAGCTTGTAGCTCTTCCTAATGGTCCAAGACTGAAAAATGCATAACTCTGAAAAAGCTGAGCTGTCACTGAATCAACAAGACATTCACATGATATTAGTTTTAAAGATTTATCTAAATCCATAATTCATTTATACAGAAAAAACCACCAAAACCTGAAGATTTCAGTGTTAATTCTATTTACCACTGTCTACATCCTGAAGGACAGTCATGAAATAATGCTGTCATCTAGTCCCTGAATTATCCTGCTATGTCCTTGAAGTATTTTCTTGCTAAGAGGCAGTATATACATGTTTATTCAATTTTGATTTTCCTGTTTCTGTTAAGAGCAGCTATATGTTTTCCATACAGATGTTCTCTTGTTAAACCAATTATCAAACCTTTATCACAGTAAGAGGTCTTAACACACTGCCTGAAGTGCACCACAGTAGAGAACTCAGCAGCAACAAAATAAAAACAGCAAGTCTTTTTAGAAAGATAAATGATAGAGGTATATCCCAAAGCCTTGAAAAAACACATGAAATGAGATTACCATGAGAGCTTTAAAGTATTTGTAAAACAAAAGTATTCACAAGTGTTTCAGTTTTAGAAGAAAAATGCACCCTAAGTAGGTTTGGCCTTATATTGCAGTATTGCTGTATTTTAGCTTGTAAAAGCTACATGGAACAGTACAGCAGCCTACAGCTCATCAGGCAGACCACTTCTTTTCCTGAAGAAAAGGTCTACATAGGAACATACACTTTTCGCAGAACATTCTCTCCCTACCCCAAAGCAGGGGATAAAAGAGTATCCACTAAATCAGGCAAGCCTGAATGCTACAGAGTTCAGTCAGGGTAGCAAAGTTTTGATAGATGCTGCTGCCTAAAAGGCTATATAAGCTCCTTAGCCTCTGCATTCTGTGCCCAGAATAACTAATCTGTCAGATCAGTGTGTATTCCTTAGTGATGGGCAAGTTCAGCCAGAATAGCACTGCATAAAGTAAAGCTTAAGTAAGATATCCCTAACTCATTGCCCTTCCCCAAAAAAGCTCCAAGCTGCATTTTTTTTTTAAACCTTCAGATTTATGTAATAGGCAGCTAAATATATAATAAAGAATCTTAATGGTATAAAAGTTTCTCCTTCTCACCTTCTCACCCACTGGTGCAGAAGCAGGTTAGATTTCCCATGCCACATGCATCTACAGCTCCCATAGATTTCACACTCCATTCACTGACTGCATAAAGCCAACTAAACTTACAGTTTGTGAAAGAATGTACACTACTATCAACATGTGAAGCCATGTAATATTAGTGAACCAAGAGAAAGCATACTGCCACATTGAACTAGACGATAAAAGGTTACGTCTACAGGCTGCAACTATGCATTTTGGGGGGTTGCTTTCTATTTTGACTCTAGAAACATCTTTTACCTAATTTCAACTGAGAAAACAAATTTAATCACACAACTGCCATTTTAATACAGACAATGATATCCTTCAAATGTAAGTCTTTAGAAACCCGTCGACTTTTTTTTTTCTTTTAAACTGGCACAGACAGCGTATCAGTTGCCAACAAAAAAGCTTTACCTTAAAGCTATTTTTATGCTGCACAAGGAGAAGTTGCCTTCAGGTCCGTACCACAGAAGCTGGTACAGGTCACATTTTACTTAGATACATGAAGCCGTGTTACTGAAGATACTCATGACAGTGAAATCCTGCTATACTGGATCCTGTCAAGATCCTCTGACAACATCCAGCTCTGCAGAAAGCTGCCCAAAGACATGTTTTCTTCAAGTCACATTTACAGTTTGCTGCCATAAGGCTATTTTCCTGCTGAGTCAGCAAACGAATCCAGGGCAGTTTACTTTACTAGACACCTGAATTAACATTAGAAGAACCAGAGCAAAACATCCAGACTGGGGGGAGAGAAAGTTTCCCCCCCACACACACACCTTCTTTGAAAGCAATATGAACAGAGGGAAAAGTAGGTATTCAGCCATGTCTGTTTATCTGCTGTAGCCTTCAAACTATGGCTTGAGCAGCAAAGGAATAAAGTCTGCTGTATTTATAACAGGGCAAATAAATACCTCCTGTTATACTATTTTCCCAATAAAATGGTACTCAAAGATACTTTCCTTCCTTACAAGAGGCAAGGAAAAAAAAAAAGAAACAACCATAAAAAGGCAAAGTGACAGCTTTAGTTTTTAAACATTTTTCAGCTGCTTAAGGAAGGTTTTTACAAGATCTTAGGATTTGATTTTCAGTTGGTCTTCTGCATGAGATCTGGAAGGAAAATAATTAATCAATGAATAAACCAGGGGGGCTTTATATTACTTAGCAATAAGAACATGCCAATTCATGGCAAGCCAGCTGTTTCCAGGTGACTGATTAAAGGAACAGGTGATGCTGGATACCATTACCAGATACCATTATGATTCACAGAAGGGGACACTAAATAAGCTGTATCCATTTTAGTCAGTGTTCCTCTAGTGGCAGAGATCTACATAATTGAGGACTTGCTACGGTATTTAACAGCATTAATATCATTAGTTGCTTCTCTCAGAGATATAGATACATCAAAAGGCATCAGAAGGTAGCTTTCACATGAACTTTACCGTAAGTAAAAGAAAAAATAGTTCACGACTGCTTTCAAAAGCTTTTGTCCGTTATATGCAGAACCGAAGGCAATCTGAAGGTTCTCAATAACAGGCAAGTTTATAAACTAAGCCAAGTAACAGTTACTAGAACTCTTCTTTAAAGCCTTATTAGTTCCCAGCAATAATAGAACATCATTATCTTTTTTTAAATTTTATTATTTAATTAGCTGAGCAATTTGAAAAAAAGAGCATTGCAGTTAAAGGTCTCACTGTAGTTGTCTACTCCAGCTGTGTTTTGAAGAAGTCTTTGATTCAGATTCTTATTGAAATTTCAAGTTTAACTATCCAATTTCTCTCCCTTCCATGTAACATTTACAAAGAGTTATAAGGTTCTATTTTAAAAATTACTAACAAGTCTCATTGCTTAAGCATGTGCTAAAATAGCACAGCTTCCCCCAGCCTCAAGCAAACATCCGAACAAGAGCAGAAGGAAATATCACATTCTGTTCTGTTATCTTTATTGCAATACACAATAATTTCTTTTAACTCAGCTCATTTTTAAATGCTTTTGGGAACATTTGCAAGTACTGCAAATCAAGTCAGGAGAAACAGGAAGGATTCAGAACACGCATCAGCAGATTTTGAGCACAGTGGGCATTTCAAAGGCTATTTGCTTTCCTGGGAAGTTTATTAGTCATCTTTCTAACAAAGAAATTATTAACTGCCAATCAGCAAATAGTACTATTAGTAAGAAAGAATTATTACTTTCACATTTCTGTGTATCACCTCTCTACCATTTCAGCAGGGAAGTTTTGGTTTTCATTGCTCACAGATCTCTCTCATGCAGCCTTCCAAAAAGGAAGAAATAAGGCACAAATGCATTATGAGACCCTTCTGTATCTAATTTGGACCATGAGTTAAAAAACAGCACCTGCTTTTGAATCTAAGTCAGTACACTTAAAAACCAGCCTGCTGCACCGGTGCAGAGCCTGCTACCAGCCAGAGGGAGCAAGGCAGCAGTTTAGTCCTGTGGGATGTTCCCTGGGGAGCAGAGGGTAAGGAAGCCTGACAAGTCTAGTCTCACTAGCATCCAGATGGTTGATTGCTATCTCAAAGACAAGACAATCTTAGCTTTTAAAACTGCAGTAATGGCTTATGCAAAACAGAATGGACAACACCCTGAAGCGTTTCTTTGCATTCAGTGTGCTTCCTTCCAGGTTGACACCGATGTATGTTCATGCAGCTGACAGCAATCCAGTGCTATACTGTATCAAAAGGCCTACTACTACCTTAGAGGCTAAGAAAAATGAAGTTGCTTTTTATGAATGAATCTACACTTTGAGACAAGATTTGTCTTTCCATAAGAATGACAGTCCAAGCCCTCTAAAGGAAAGGCTGAATATCTGTGGCAGACAACCCATACAAATCTGTACGCTAGTACTTAGCTGCCATACTACGACCATCAGAACAGAGCATTACTAGAGCAGCCCTACAACTCAGGTGATATTTGAAGCCTCATTTTACTTCCAACAATTCACTTTGTCAGTGAAGACACTTTATTATTTTACTGTGTGATTGCCTTCATACATCTCTTAGATGATCAGAAGACAGTGTGACTAACCAGACTGATCTTAAATATAAAGACTATGCTTTTACAGCCTGCCAGGAAAGCAATCTACTGTTACACAGCTTCTGTTTAAAACAGGTATTTAGAGGCTTATCTTGAACTTCCTGCAAAGGGTTACTGTGTAGTTTGGGACAATAGAGAAGACTTGCTCCAATTCGGGAAAACAAGTGAGCTGAAGTAAAAAAAAGCAGAGATTATCAACTGACATTGGGGCACTTCTGCACAAGCCAAAACTAAGATACACCAGCATGTTTGAAACCTAGCAGCCGCTCTTGTAACACAAACCCTATTAAGCAATCAGAACAAAACTAGAATCTAATGCCAGATCTGGAAAAAAGAACTAGCCTGAATCAAGAAGAGAACAACATTCCTTTGACTGCAGAAACAGCTTAAAGATTTCTGGGCAGTTTCATTAGCACACAAATTCTGCTCCGAGAGATCAAAATGATGCAACAAATGAATAAACCAGATATTTTTTTCACTCATTTACAAAGCAATTACTACTCTGACAGTCAGACTTGTAGTTTGGCTCAAGCATGGAAGTGAAATCAGCTTACAGTCTGAACATGTAAACCAAACAGAATAGTATTTCTCCACTTCACACTTAACTCCTCCAACTTCTGCTTTATTACACTGGTGTGGTTTCTCTCTACTGCACGCATCTTATCTCAGTTAATACAGAAGCACTTAAAGCAACAGTCAAGGACACACTGACCTCAGCAATGGAGCTTCCTCATGCTGAAACAAGAGACAAAGTCACCTTAAGTACAGAGATTCTAAATTCCTTCTGACCTTGGAGCACAGAAAGCATATCAGAACCCAACGCCGTGGCGTACGTCCCATCAGTTGAAGAAAAGTATGGCTTTTCCAGAGGTGTGCAGCCTCATCCCAGCCTGTTAAGTACATGGGTATTTAAATAGGAGGTTACCCAAACATAAGGCGGGTAACAGGCTTGCCAGCTACTTGCATGGTAGAACAAAAGTAGAAATACTTAGCCTCTGTCTGTAACTGGGTAAGAATGTATCTTGCAAGTTACATGGGGTGGTGGTCTAGATATTGCAACAGAGTATGCTGAAGAGTGTGAAGCTCCAGAGGAAGGAAAAGGGTACTTGTGGTATACCAGTCTCTTACGCTAGTCTCAAGCAAGAAATACCTGTGTCAAGAGGCACTACTGCCAGCCTTGCTTCTTACAGTCAGACCTTTCCCTGGTTACAGCAACGCAGCCAGTCCAACAGGTGCATCTTTGGCCAGTTAATTAACCCAGGGCACCAGTATTCCCAATAATTATTTAGCAAGGGACTCCAACTTAAGTTCACAGTCACACATTTATCTTAATCCAAACTATTTAAAAATATTTTAAAATATGTTTGTTTGTGAACATAATACATATTATTTTATGTAACATAAAATCACATTTTATGTTATAAAGAAGAAATTGGGTTAAACTGAATGATCTCCACTTAAACCAAAAATAAAACGCATTATAAAGCCCTTCTGCAAGGGCTGAATATTTGTGGCAGCACAAAGCCCATGTAGAACTTCTGCAGCAGAAAGATACACAGCTATCACCTCCCTCACACTCTCAAGGCCTCAGGCAGTTACACAACAAGTTGTCCAAAGACAGCTTCTTCCAAATTGTGATATTTATGTCTAGTTTTCATTGTCTTCAGTTAAGTAAGATTTTTCACTTAAAATCCATAGAAATTCAGTAATACAGTAGCCATAATGAAGATGAGCTTATGGGAAGGTTTAATCATCTTTCACTCAAGCTACTGAATAAGCACACACTGATATTTATTCAAAACTATTTAAACTGTGCTTAAAGAATGCTACAAAAGGTACGCAGTCTAAAGTTAATGCACTGCTTTGCTGAAAGCACCTAAATTCTCTGATCATTAACTGATTCACGGTTCTACACAGCCAATGGTTCCTATGATCATTTCTCCCCCACATCACGATTAACCAGAGAAGAATTTACTGTGCACGTACTTTTAACTATTTTTGTACATCAGCCACAAAACACCTTCAAAACTGAGGAACAGAACTGAACAGGTTTTTATGAACAGTGCCATCAGCAGCTCTTTAACTTATGATTACTCAGTGATACAACACAGCTACCAAACTACCTATGTTAACCAGAGAATGCTATCTTGACAGAATTCAGTTCACTTCAGAGCTTCATTACTGCCAAGTTTTCTTAAATTTTAATACAGTGGCTTATATTGCTGCTTTTCCAGAGACATTCCCAGAAAAGAACAGAGAAGACTAGCTCTATCATGTGTTAGGTAGCCCTTTACTAGAGGTGATATTAGCAACCTTCTGAATACACATTCGTAGACTCTTCCCAGGGCAAGACACAGGATGACTGACATTGACAAAATACTGAATTGTGTGCCAGTGTTCATTCTGTGATCCCCACGTAGGATTTATTGCACTTTACCAATAAGTGCACTCAGAAGGCATAGTTATTAGCATTAATTTTAAAGGCTGCGTTGATTGCTGTGGTACTTTAACAATTCACAGATTCACTTCTGTCACACAAGTTTACAGAAGTATGCAGGTTAGTGGGTGTGGATGGACTCAAACGGAGTTTAATTTGTGTTACTCAAAACACATAAGCCATCACTTTTTCTAGAATGCTTAGCTTTCATACAAAATAGAGTTTTGAATCTAGCTTCCCCATTTCAGCTTGTAGATTAAAGCTTTTCACATCAGGTGCAAACATAAGGAGTTGGGCTAGTAAGCAGCAAGTGAGATACTAACTGCTCCTATCTAAAGAGAATTACTTAACAGGATTTGACCACAGCCAGACAGTAAGAACTGGACTATATCCCTGCAAGTCAGTACTTAAACAGCCTGAACGATTATGAACTTTTCTGCAATTCCTTATTGCATTCCTTTACAACAGCATGTTTAACTCTGGCAGTGAAGTGAGCAGGTCTGAACAACCCTCCCTCATGCTTCAAGCACACTGGAATGTACAGTAGGCAGCGAGGTTCTACAGGAGCTTCAAAAACTTTCATTTTTTTTTTTACACCTTTTGAAGTTTTCAGACTTTCACTGCAAACTGAAGACTTAGTCTGATGAAAGCTTCCAGTTTCATTAGTGAAAAAATGATTAGGTTTTGCAAACAAACTAAAAGCTTGCCCATCAACCAAATCAAGATATAAAAGGTGGTGTAACCTGAAGTCAAGTTGCTGAAAGAACTAGATTTCTGTGTTAGTGTGACTGCAGCAAGGTTTCCAGCTAGGCATTAACTTCTAGTTGTTCTTGATGACAGAAAGGCATAGGTGGAGTAACTGTTAATATAGCTACAGGGAAAGTGACATGCTGCTTTCTAGAAAGAGCTGTCCTGTCTAAACAATTAAGTATTTAGGTGCAGAAATGAATTTCAGCAACAGCTGATAACCAATAATGCTGCTATCTGACAGCAAGTAGTTTTATAAACACAGACCAAGAGAAAACAAGCAGTCTTTGTGGCTGTATCTTTCAGATTAATCAGCTTAGTGAAATTAGTTGAAAGATAAAGTAACATGAAACTTTGACTAACTTCTTAAGTGTACAGAAACTTCTTAAACAGTTTTTAATTAAACTTCATCTGAAAGATATACTTAATTCGTCTAGTATAGCTCTTGCTTGGAGATTAAACTACTTTAAATAAAAGTTATAATTTTATGCTTAAATTTACTAGGCAATAAGATGATCCACTTTGACCATACTGACTTGCCGAAAACAGACTCCACAATCTGTAAGATTGTAAAGTAGGGATGTTTATTCAGTGCTGGGCGGCATGGGGGGTAGTCCCACCAAAATCGTGCGCACCCCAACGCGGCACTCGCTGTAAATATATACAGCAAAGTGTTGCATATAAAGTTTCGCAATATGCCTATACATATGCATGACCTGTCCCCGCTTGGTATTAAAATGAGTTCCAAGAAGTCATTTCCATGAACCCCTCCCATCCGCGCTTGCGCATTGCCTCCTGGTGGTGGTCGTCGGGGGTCGTGGGGATGAAGGCTGGTGGTTCCTCTTCGTCACCGCTAGTAACCTTTTGTTCTTGCGCAGGCTCAGTTGTTCCTTGGCTCTTGCTCAAACAACAGGGTCTGTTTTAGCTGGTTTCTTAGGAGAAGTTCTTACTTCTTATCAGGTACTGTCCTTGTAAGGCGCCAATTAATTTACACAGTAGTTGTGCTGGCCTTGTGAGAAGCTACAGCTAATTTATACACAATAGTTAACGAGGTCTCAAACTTTTACCTACTGTTTCAATCCTTTAACTACTATTAAAGTTCAACTACTAAAATTCCCTTGTCTCACTACAGCTGGAACTAAGAAAAATGGCTGTTACTCTTGTATGCAGGTTTCTAGTAGACCCCTGAACCATGTGCTAGTTGCTCAGTGTGCAAACATACTTACTACATGAGACAGTATCTACTGGTTACTGTGTCTGGAAAACAGACACAAGTAGTCACTATGACTGGAAAATGGACACAAGTTTTGGACTTGGATTGGGTGACAGAGAATAGTCTGTAGAACAAACTATGCAAAGCCTGCTACTTCTGGCAAAAATCAGACCAACAGTGCTAGATGGAAGCTTTGCAATGAAAAGGAATTGAAAAAAACAATGTGACAGCATAGGGAGGTGACTAAATGAAAGTTCCTTTTTCTATTTACCCTTGAAAAAATAGCCATTAAAATTTCCTCAGCTACCATACAACTGGAGTTACCAATCTGGATAAAGTACGCTGAAATTTCTAAGAGAAAAACATTAGCAGAGAGGCATACGATGGCTTCTAATTTAGAAGAATCTCTTAACTTTTCTTAAATGTCTTGCACTGTGGTCAACTCTTCCCTTCCAAGCTGTTGTTGACACTCAAGTTTTTGCAGGTCTCTGTATGCCTTTAAGAGACATACCACTTAAAAAGTAGCAACAGATCCCTGTGAAGTTCAGGAAAGTTATTTCAGGCTTTATTAATGCATTGAGTATTCCAAATAGATATACTAGTCTGAGTCAGGATAGATAATTAAAGTAAATGGGTTTAATCCGAACACAGCAAATTCTGAAGCCACATATATGACCTCAACACTGCAACACCTTATCTAGCTACACACAGAAACCCATATCTACTTAAACAGAATGTGTGCCACTACCACTACTGGTAGAACTCCATTCAAAAGCGTCTCAACTACCCCTCAGAATCTTTAAAATTTGAAGCCACATACACAACTTGAATACAGTTACAGCATGAGTTTTACCACGTGTTGTTTAGAAGTGAATTGCTGCCTCTTTGAACGCATGAGGATGGAATTAGTCACTGCACATCCTTTATTTCATACAAATAATTTGTGTTGCTCTTGCTTATGGGAGTGGTCAAGATGTACGGCTTCATCAACTACACATTTTTATCTTAATTCTGCTAGAAGACAGCCTAATCCATTATTTCTCTAAAGGGTTAGGAGGGGGTGGGGGGATGGGGGAAGGAGGAGAAGTTTAAATAGATTCTGTTTTACTGGAAATAATTACATCCACCCATGTTTACTTCCATGACCTTCTGGAATAAAACAGGCTGAGCAGTCACATGGGTAGGATGCAAAAGTATTAAAAAAAGTTTGTGAACAGTAGCTCAATTCTTTGATATAGAGGGGAGTTTTCTTCTGTTATGGCCAAAAATCACAGAACTGTCAGGATGTTTTGTAGTTAGGAGAACATTTTCAGTAGTTATTCTAACAGCCTGCTCTACCATTTTGCTTGCATCAGCAGTTGACAAAAAAGTCTAAACATGTAAAACCAAGACAAAAAAACCATTTCCTCATATGAGGAAATATGTATAGCTTAGTATGATCAAGTCACTTACCTTTAAATTTTGACCGAATGTTTGCTAGTTCTTTATTTATCCTCTTTATCTCTGCTTCTTTACTTTTGCCTGAAATCAAAAGAACACACATCAGGATACAGTGCTTTGGAGAGCCCTCTGCCACCCTAAGCTTCTTTCCACCCAACCATGCTGC
The DNA here is from genome assembly GCA_013400755.1 of Pelecanoides urinatrix. NCBI lineage: Eukaryota > Metazoa > Chordata > Aves > Procellariiformes > Procellariidae > Pelecanoides > Pelecanoides urinatrix. Next base: position 429,465 of record VZTQ01001540.1, on the reverse strand, counting down.
ACGAACATACATACATCAGGAGGAATTATTATTCTCTCTTTCCAGTATTAGGACTGAAAGGTGGCAAACATCACAGAGGTAACTTAAGCATCACTTTATAGGGGAATCTGAGAAGCTAAAAGAACCTCCCTGTTTCAAGAAGCTTTGCGGACTTTAGACAGTACCAGTTGCATACAATTAATTGGAGATGCCTTTATTACTGACTTTCACAAATGCTTCAATTTTTCTATTCCTTAAATCAGCACGAGAAAACTGAATTTTACTTCCAATTTGATTACTAGGTTGTCAGTGCTTTGAAGGAAACACAATCTCCTAAGCACAAACACAAACAGCGTGTGTTATTCTCACCTTAAGTACAAGCCAATTTACTGTTTCTCTATTGAATGGTCATTCAGTTCAACAGCTTTAAAAACATTCTTAACAGACACTGAAGAGGAAGAGCAATAAACTTACAGTAGCCCAAAGACTCGAAAGACCTGAGATAGATAGGATACATGCATAAGTTCAGACTTTCAATATTCCCCATGAAAGTCGCTCGAAAAACCAGAAATATTTAAAATTCACATTTTGTCAGGTGACTTTACCACCTTAGACTTCTCAGCACAGTTTATATTTCATATCAACTTTTGATTCCAAGAATAGGTATTAGGATTTCTAGTGCCAATTCAAGTTAGATATCAGAGAAATAAGCTGCAGTTTAAATTCTAATCATGCAAGCTTATTCAAGTAATACTTGCATTGTCCAAACCAAAGCAGCTTATTACTCTTTAGCATTTTAGGTTTTGGTGATTGAGATTCGATAGAGGTCTGGGTCCATTATCTCCTACATGAGTGAGTGTGGTAGGGTAAAAATATCTAACTCAGGCATTATATTCAGTTGCTTGAAGTTTGAGGGAAGCGAATGAAGTCCCCTTCAGCAACGCAGAACGGGCCATCTAGTTGTGTTGGAAATTCAGACCTGTACCTATCCAAACTTCTAAGCAGTTTCCAAAACATCAACTAGCAGCAGAAAAAGACAGCTTCCTTTATGCTTCACCACATATAAAAGTTTCCTGGCCCTGTCTGAAAATGGTCCAACCTTGTAAGTAGTGGGGATCGGATGCCCTGCTTTCACAGCCCACTCCCCCCCACCACTCCAATCACGACTACAGCCATGTCAGTGCAAGGAGGGTATGTGACAAGGCTTGAAGAGCCTTCCAAAGCACCTCCAGTCTCACACCTTTCATCCACATAAGCAAATCAGCAACTCCCAGCATTTAAACATCCTACTACATTTGCACATCCCAACGTCCAGTGTCACCCCTTTACCATTCCAAAGATGATCTGACAGAAGGCCAGATGAAAGGTGATTAACTAACTCAAGGAAACAAGTGCCTCAGGATAGGCTAACAGCAAAGTATTTGAAGTATAAGGGAATCCCATACCAAATGCAAATTAATCCAAATTTTGTGACTTCTTGATTTAGACTCAGAAAGGAAACTGAAGTTATACACTTCCAAAACCAACTCTTGCATAAGATGCAGAAAACTGCTATAACAATGGCCACAAGAGTACAGACACATAGCAAGACTAGCACGCTGTACAAATGGAAACAAGTTAGGCCCAAAATAGAAGCAACTACTTTGGTTTGCCTTGTCATTTTAACAAAATACCTACAGATTTGCTTAAAATGGAATTTTTCCATTCTACAACACTGTTTTTAACACCATGCTCGAAAAGCTGAAGTGCAGGGTACCTTGGCAGGCACTCCACGTGGGGTGGGGGGGAAACAAAACACAAAAACAAACAACACCCACAGCTTCCCCCATACCCAACTCTGAGAAACTATTTACTTGTACCTACTCGTCCACTTACTGCTTTTAAGTTAAGCATTTTCAGAGCTCAAGAATTCATGATACCTGTTCTGAAACAAATTGTAGTTGCTATCTGTACGCGTCTTGGTTTTCAGATAAAGCAGGAGATATGTCCACAGTTTTACTTTGACCTAGAAACTCCAGTTAACTCTAGAATGACAGAGATCACAGTATACCTCCCTCAGTTTGTAAGATGCATGAATTGAGATCATAAAATTTAACCAGTTTTCACTAATATATCATGCAACACATTATGAGTTTTCTTCTGATTTAACTTGCCAATCTAAAGTAAGCTGGTTTTAGCTGTAACACTATTTACTGCATAAATAAGCAGCAGCTCATACAGTCTAAGGCTTGAAGTGTCGTCTTCTATAGATTTTAGATTTGTCTTAATAGGATTAGAATATTTGTTCTGTGGACATGGCAGAGATACTCAAATGTTCATGTCTAAGTCACTTGCCAGCATTAGGAATCCACTACTAGACTGAAGCAAGTCTTTTGCTCCCGGGTCCATACTCTACGGACAGAAGGCCATAGTAACATATGCCAAAAGAGTGCAAGTGTTTATGTAAATAAACAACACTCCAATTTTGCTAAGCTATCACATTAGCACTCTTTTTAAAGACTTGAAAAGACTTCCCTTATTTTCAGCAATTCATCTGCTCCAGATGAAAATTTTAATTTCTAAAACTATTAGTTTCTTTTCCCTTTTACCAAGTGAAGAGCACATCTCATTAAAATGTTACCACTTGGGATTTTGTACTTCATTTAGTTTAACAGGGCAGAGAACATTGACCTCAGTCTGGGATATTGCTAACCTGAGTAGGATATTTAGTTACCTAAGTTTGGAAGCTAGCTCCTTGCTCTGTATCTTTAGATTCTGTTTGTAAGGAAAGCACATTGCAATATTTACTTTGAATTATTAGCAATTGTTTCTCTAACCTCAACAAGCATGGCAATAACCACTGATCTTAAAAACGGGGGGAGGAAGGGGAAACAACAGTAAGAACATCTCAGCCAGTTTTTCTTAACCCAAGATGAAATAAGTCATCATTTTTTTTAAATCACCAAAACCTCTCAGCAAACCTTTCAAGCAGCATTTTCTACCCATTATGCTCACAGCTTATCAGTTACTGCTAGAAACTGGGTTCTTTGTGTCCTAAGCAAGCAACAGAACATTAAGGGAAGCCTGACTAAAATACTTCAGGAATTTGTGAAGTCAGCACCTTTGGCAGAAATGGACTGCAGCCTCAGCAACACAAAAATCAAAATCCCACCCGCTTGCACACAGCTGTAGCAGTGAGTGACAGGAACACCCATAATCAAACAGCAAATTCATATCTGAAGGTATCTCTCAAAGTTAAAAATTTGCATAGCATATATACAAAACCCTGTTTTGAATAATTCCTTCAAGCTGTTCTATTTTGAATGCAGTACATAACCTCATCTAGACCTTGACCAAACATAAATAGCATAGCAACTAGCTGGTGATAAAAGTTTAACTCCATACATTGGAAATCAAGTTGAATGATTAAGTATTAAGTTGTCTCCTAATTACTGATTACCATCTATACATGCCTGAAATGGCAGTTTTAGAGAGCAGCACCAGCACATTGGGTGTTGTCACTGAGGAGAGCAACATAACAATGCTTAGGATAATTCACGAGTTAAAACTAAGCTAAAGTATCTAAAAACAATTTTCCTGAACTCCAGCAGTTATATTACATGATAACTTTATTCAAACTTAATTTATTGTTTACATTAGAGGATGACAAAGCAAAACAAAACCTCACAGTGGCAGGTAGCTTCAGTTTGTTCCATGTACAGAGAAAAAGAAAATAAAAGTATCAAAAAACAAGGACCAATTTTTAGCTAGATCTTCTGTCCCACTAAGCCGGGGGATGGCGGATGGGGGGGTAGGGGTTGTTACAGAAAATGTATTTGATTAACTGAGAAGTTTCCATCACATTACTCAGCCATGGTAACACTCACCAAATAATTTCTACATGCATATTTGATTTTTACCATCACTAGAAACACTTAAGTAACCTTAAGGATAGTGTGAAAGGAAGATAAGACCACTACACTAACTGATGACAGCTGAAGGAGCACTGTGCTGCAGAACTAGAGGCTTACATTTCAAAGCTTGCAAAGGCAATTGCCTCGCCTCACCTCCAGGCTGTTACACAGCTCTCAGTTTCAAGAAATTATCAGAGCTGTATTCCAACAAAACGTGCTGTAGCCAAGCTATTCAAGTTGGAGAGGCTTAATAAAGGTCATGTCATGTATACAAACTGATGGGTAGGACAGTATTTAAGCCAGAGCACAACAAGATTATGTTCCACATCAGTTCAGGCCACGTCCTTCTCACTTCCACTTATTCAGGCTTTTTCCAGTTTAGCAGACTATGATTAAATATCCATAACAAATTATTAAAAGAGGTGATTGCAAGCCTGTAAGTTTTGGCTGGCTATTTTGCAGAAAAGGCATATACTGTTTATAGCCTTAGAGCCCTAGAACAAGACTGCTGTTAGTCTTCTCCAAGATGAGTACCTGAGCAAACAGATACCACGCCACAACACTGTCCAAGGCACTTACGAGCTATTACTTCATCTTTGGCAGTTCGCCAGGCTTCAGACTCCACTGTGCTGCCTACTGCCTTCATTAGGCAAGGTAAATTTAGTCTGTAGTGCACTATTATCTTTAATTACCATCTTGTTTAACAAAGATAGACTAGTGAACATCAAAAGTCATCCCGCTCACAGAGAGCCAATTACTATTCTTAAATCTCCTAGTAATCCAGGCTACAGTCAGAGCTTCAGTACTGCATAAATAACACTTCCGTATCTCAGGTTGGAGTTTTGCGTTACAATCTAACAGAAGAATAAGAAAACAGAAGTTACAGGAAAGGGATTTATTGAGTCCGTTCATTTGAAGAGAACATTTGACATTCCCTAATACTAACTTGGCAGCAGGGTTGCAAGATTAAGTGAGTGCTTCAAGGTTGGAATTAGTGGGCTGCTTGTGGCTCATTTAGTCACTTGCTCCATCAGGATTAATTTGTTGCTATACTAACTGTAGACTGCCTAAGCCAAGTTTGAGGCACAAAGCACATCCGTGCTGATTAACTAGAACTGCTACAGGTTCTTAGCTTTCATATAAACCTTTTAGGGTCCGGTATATTTCTGATCAAGTCTACATATTTATTTCCCAAAGGAACAGAGAAGCAGTTGTTCTATACAAGTGGCTACACAAATACTGAGCAGAGTAGATTTCTGCAGGCAAGTTCTTGAGACAGGTGTACTGACATTTAAAGCAAAAAAAAAAAAAGCTTCAGAAAAGTTTAGATGTTCCCAGTACTCATCTGGCTCCAATCTTATAACCAGCAGCCAGTGTAATTGAGCCCCCCCAATAATTCATTTATTTTGAATTTATGCACAAGTCAGAACTGTTACACTGTGTTACCTCTTAGCCTTACTTGCCCTGTGGCTACCTGGCACATCTATAATCATAGGATTGTCATTATTAGCGTGAAGAACTATAAAGCATGTTGGGCAGGAGGCTCTATTAGCGCAAGAAAAAGCTTGCCAGCATTCTATCATGCTTCTTGAAGGCAAGTAGTAGTGTCAGTTATTCTTTGTGGCACTACCATTTGTCTAACACAACATGCCTCTGTTCACATTCAGTTATTAAACAGGCCTTGAAGACAACTCTAGTCTTCTGTTTAAGAGAAGTAATACAAATACTGCCAAGGCTAAGAGCAGCAGTTTCTCCTCTGAACTCCGTTAATGGCTAGGAACATCTACTTGGGAAGAACTCAGTTCTTGCACCAAAGATAAATTCTCAATTTTAAAGATGTCGTTAGATGTTTTCCTTGAGAGCTGTGAGTCATTCTTTTCCAAATGTAAGAATTTTTCTGTTTTATTATGTTTTCATTAGAAGCATCTAAGCTGATTGGTGAGTTAGGTGGGAGAGACAGTCAAACTGCTACTAGCTTCCCTTCAGCAAAATATGTTGATACAGTTTCATAATCAGTTTGATTCAAGGCTATACTTCTTAAAAGACAACAACTCCAGACTGTTCCTTAGCACTGCTCTCCTCCTGGCATACACATTCCTGCTACTACCTCGTACTGCTGCAGGTCAGTTAGGGGGCCAAACAGCCGAAAGCAAAATTGGTTTATTTAATATGCAAAGGGGAAGTCCTATCAGCTTTACTACAAGTGATAATGCCAGCAGAAGACATAACCAGGTAGAGAGCAAGTTCACCACATTCACCAAACACACTTTAGTTGGCATAAAGCAATCAAATTACCCACTCGCCTTTCCTATTGCTAAAACAGCTTACAAGCGTGATGCTAAGACTACATCGCATTCTTAAACACTGCTGCCAGGGGACAGAGAAAGAAACTGCGTGAAAGGAGGCCCAAATCAAAACAAATACTAGCATCTCTACAGTAGAAGTGGTGCAAATACTTATAGGAAAATATTCACGTAAAAGTAATCAGTGCATCCATTCTTGCCTTTGTGAAAGAGCTTTTATAGTACTTACATCTCATATCAGTAAATTAAACCACTACTTTTACCTGCCAGCAGGACAGATATTCACATTACAGCTCTAGAGCATAAATTAGCCATTTGCTATGCAGATCATTAGCTTCATGAAGCAAAACACCAAATTCACCCTCCACCTCTCCCTAATTTCTCAGCTGGTTATTTAGCACAGCAGGGAAGAGGGCCAAAACGGAGGCAGGTTACACAGCAATACATTGGAGTGGTCTGTTTGCTGTATGCCTGCCCTCACATTATGCGAGCTTGTTTGCATAAATTCCTTCACTTGGCTAAACTATCTAGAGTACTACAATAGAGGTGCAAGTTCCAGGTCCACCTGAGTATGTCTGAAGGAGGATGCTGGTGCTATTGTTTACAAACTCACTGTGCAACTAATCCAAAGATATATAATACTGTACCTTCACAAGACCTTAGTGTGGCTGCAGTTGTGTTCAGAAATTGACCAGTTCAAGGCTGCAGAACAAGAAGCTTTTTACTTAACGATGTATTAACATCCTGTTACGAACACAAGCAGGAGTGCATGCTGTCCTTTCACAAGATGTGTTTGATCAGAGGAAAGAAGTGCCTGTCTGTCCTGTTGAAGATCATGAATGGCACAAAGGCAATTGAAGATTGTTGTGCCTTGGACATCCTGTTGTGATTAGATATCCATTACTACAGACAAAGAGACCAGTGACCTACTGATCACATTTAAGAACTCTGTAGTGTACATTTTCTTATATTCCACACAGTAAGTGAACTACTATCCACAGAACTGACTTCTTCCTCCAGTATGCTACTAGAGATTTGCCCCTAGAACAACACTTCTCATGAAACAGCAGGGAGTCACAGGCTTTACTGTAATCCAGTAACCCATTAACTCCTTGTCCTCATAAGGGAAGGGAAAAAAATGCAGAAGAGCACACAGCAGCTTCCAAATCCTATCACAATTCAGATACTCTAGTTGAAGCAATTTAATACAAGTTTAATAAACTTAGGTGCCTACCATGGATGTTTTTTTCCTAACTAGGCACCACAAGTTAAGAAAAATACTACAGCTCAAACTGTGAAAGAGTTTGAGGAGTAACTAGATAATAGGGTCTAGATTAAGACCACATGTTTCCCCAAATGAATTGAAAGCTTACTGGAAGCTCATATCTGAGTGACTTTATGACATACAGGGCACCTATTTGGCAGTTTAATTGACAAAACTACATTGACTCCTATCAAAAGAGAAGCTTTAAACTAAGAAGATATGCAAAACCAGAAGTGCGAGGTTAGGCTACTACATAAAGCAGCTCTTCCTCCTTCCTTGACTGAGCAGTATTTAAGTAGTCATTTCCTTGAACAGTATTTTCACACTGTACAGTTACACTCCCTTCAACAGGATAAGGCAGTATTTGCACTGATTTAATACAAGTCACTGTGGACTCTCTTCTACCTTAGTCCACAGTCAAGTAATAGAATAATAGTTTGAGGCTCATCCAAAGTCTCCCAGTTTAACTATCATTTCTAAACTACTATTTCAGGGGCCTTAAAAATCCTGTAGGAGCTCCATTAATTGATGCAGATTTGGGGGTTGGACTAGACGACCTTTAAAGGTCCCTTCCAGCCCAAACCATTCTATGATTCTATGATATGTAATAGTCTCTGCAATAGTCCTCAACTTCCTCTTACCAATCCTGATGGGCAGCCTTTATCCAAAGGATTTCAAATTCATCAGATCTTATGTTGTATTTTCCAATGTCTCTAATGGAGAGGTTGGATGTCACATGAAAGATTCTAGCTCTTCACTACCTCTCATCTATGAGTTATCTTCACCTACTCTCTTCTTTTCTCAGCCAAACATGCACAAATTCAACAAGTGTAAAAAACAGCCAAATTAACAAAAAACCAAAAACAAACAAACAAAAAAAAAAATCAAAAAAAAAACCACAAAACACCATCAGCCCTTTAAAGTTCCATGAAATAACAAGAAAGCTAAGACAGAGAGCCTATGGGCAGAACACTAGTTTTGTTTTACACGTCCTCCTCAGATTAATCTCATGCTAATTGTATTTTCCTTAAATCACTCTCCTGCAAATAGTAGCAAGAGATGCAAGACTTAGTGCTTATTATAGCTCTAAGCAGCATGCTGTTAGGGTTTTTTTCAGGCCAGAAACTGTCCATATTAGATGAGTGGCCATAGCCTTGAAAGAGAAATAGGAGAGCAAATCAAGATGCCTTGCCTTCAAATTTCTTCAAAGAGATAAGTAATCTAAGAATACAAATAAGTAATTGACTGCTCACAGAAGTAACTCAAATCCTACTTTAAAACTACACCCAATGCAAATAAGAACCTACACCTCAGAGGAGCAATGCAGTAGCTTTAGCCTACACACTGAAAGCCGAATTACTGACATACAGCACTAAAACAAGCTGTATGTGCCCAACTCACCCTATCTACAGTTTGTTTCACTGTGTGGCTGTTCTCATGGAGAACAAATAACTCTATACACACCCACGTGGTCATTTAACACATGTGCATGCCCTCCCACATACACAGGTAATGCACTCCATTATCTACCATTCAGTCAAAAGCGTGATCATCGTATGAAGAATTTCATGAACCACTCTTTTAATCCCCACTTGCTTATCCATAACGTGATGCATGAGTCCCAATTCAGTGAAGCAAAGTTACTGAAGTCAGACTTCAAAAGGCTTCAGCCTCTGGATGCTCTCCCTATCCAGTACAAAGAAGAATTAATGCATTAAATTCATGAGAAGAGATAGGCCTTGGTTTAATGTATCTGTTGGGTTTTATTTAAGGAAAAAATATAACCTGAGGAGAAACAAACAGTATCTTGGAACACAACATACACAGAAACATTTGGAGAACAAACTAAAAGAATCCCTCCTCCCTCTGTCCAACTTTTAAGGCGACACTGAAAAGGTAAGAGAGTTATCTAAAGTAGAGAGGGAAATTAAGAACTGTCTTGTCCTCCAAACCTGCAGCAAAACCAGCTTTTGCCTCTGTTTAGACCCATTTCATCAACCCAAGAGTAGATGACTTCCTGATTTTACAGTGGAGGAAGGGGTTACCAGTAGTACACTTAATATTGTAATAGAAACTATTTCTACACTACCACCCCCAAAAGAAAGGTGAAAAGCAAGCTTTCCTAGTTTTCAGGGTGAATAGCAGATAATACTGTTGTTGCAACAGAATAGGTTGTGACAAATTACTTAAGAATACTTCATCACCAGATAAGCATAAAGCTATTCTCAAAAAAATGAAAGCAGACTCCTGACGATGTATGTCAACTAAGACAGCTGGAGAATTTATAAAGCACCATCTTGCATAAGCCAAATCACTTCAGCAGTTCTGCAGTACATACACAAAAAAAGATTTAACCATTTATACTATTTAAAAATAAGTATTTCTTGCAGGAGTCCATATGCTTATAACACATGCGGATCTTGTTGGGTTTTAGTTCGTGAGGCACTTCATCCAAAAAGTGACAAGGACTCTTCCTGACCTGAGCTCCTCAGTCTGGATGGCACTTCACCAAACGACAGGATTCGGAGCTTTCCAGCTCCACTACCACCACAATCTATTTTACAGCATAGCCACACCTTGCTATTTTCTCAGAGGGCCACATTAACTAAGTGCTAATTAACTGGGCTATCTTAACCAAGTACTTCAGTTCAGCTTTCAGTCTATAGTTTTCTTGTCTCTTCTCTGGCATCTACGAAAGATAAGCTAAAAAGCTATTTGCTATACTATTTCACATACCTTATAAAACAATCCAACTGAGCAAGTTTCTAGAAAAGCCCATGCATCTACTGGCAGTTGTCAGGCATTTAAAAGGGTTATTTTCTTAAAAACTCTTTTTTCCTGCCATCTGCACTAGGACCTCTATATACAAAATATAGGGCCTACAACAAGAAGCTGCCCTGAAACAAAACTCTAGAAAGCTATCAGGAACTGCAGGTTAAATAATTTTCTTATACTATTGGGTTTTGAAAATTCACTTGATATTTGTATGAATAAAGAACATTTTGGTTTGAAAAAGTGACTCAATATTACAGTTTCACGGAGACTAGAGCAAAGTCAAAGTGTTAAGAAGCACTTCTGCTCCTTAAAATAGTTTACAATTGCTGCTACATGTAGTATGCTGACTTTTTTTATGAAAAGCTTAACAGACTCTTGAGAAATCAGTGTATTTTAAGCAGACTTTAAAAAGTCACATAGAAAGTAATTCTTATATTCGAAGTCATATGTGGCACAGAAGCATTTAACACTTAGATCAAGAAGTTTAATAGATAACTTGAGTGCCAAAAATATGCCTAACTGACACAGAAGTGACAACCAACCCTGTAACTATTAAGGACAGGCTGTCAAGTGTGAGCTGTTCATTCACTCACAATCAACTAGAGTTGTAAGCACTGAAAATTGCTATCAAGTAAGACTTTTTTGAAGCCTGTAACAGACTGGTAAAAACAGATAGCCAAGACAGGCATCACTCCCAAATCAGTAATATAATAAACTTTAAGAGAATGATGCATTATTTAGTGCTGCAGACGTTGTAAGTACAAATGTAAGTACAAGAAATAAGACTTGATGTAAGAAGATTATGCATTTCCAAAGGTAAACAGTCTAAATTTACGTAAGTATCCTCCTGAAGTTTAGGTTATTTTATTACCTTGAAATCACATGCTGTGCATCCACCTAAGCACAGTTAGCACATGACAACTGCATTTTAATTTTTCAGCAAAATCTATAATGCAGATTCCTTATCTATGCAAAATCTTTCAGGAAAAACACACACCATGTTTCAACATTATTCATAATCTGGAAGGGCTGTAGGCAAACTAAAAATGTCAGGCCCTTATAGTAGTATTACAAAGAGATAAATGAGACCAACAAAGCCAAAATTAAGACTGAAATTCAGAATGCCAGCAGGCATTTTGCACATTGGTGCAACTGTCAGATATTTAGTCCAACTTTATGGCTAGAAACAGAGGTTAAGAGCTGCACTTGGTGTCTAACGTCACTCCCATCTCAGAACAGGAATATTTTCTTAGATTTACAAGTCAAAAGATTCTGTTAACCTAAACAGCTGTTACTTTTTTTTCTTGACAAATATCTAGCTCCCCACACTGAAGAGGGAAAGATGGAACTTAAGCCAATACCAGTGCCTGCAAAGCAGAGAGTCTCTAGAGAGTGCTCTCAAGTATTTTTGGGAATCTTAGTCAGCATACACCAGCCCATGGTTAGCTGGCAACACTTGGAGCTCCCTTAAAGGAAAAAGATTCAAATGCTATTAGACAGCTATTTGGAAGCTGCATAGATCACCTACTAGTGGGAACTATTAGCTCTTTTGCAGCTATTTGATAGATGTAGTTATTTTTTTCATTATGAAGATAAGAAAGATACAAAAGTAATTACAGCTCCCAAATAGCTGTCTGGACAGGGACAAAACATTTGAGAAATATCAGTATTTGTTTAAACAGTGAAAGTGTTAATGTTTTATTTGTTTCACAAGCTAGTTACATCTTTGTCACTCTTGCACACAATGAGAGCATGAGAGGTTTGTTGTCCAATCTGGACAGAGAGGTGGTTGTTCCATCAGAGTTCTCACACTGCCTACGCACTGGCAAGCTTGCGGGGAAATCAGTAGTAAATTTGTTCTATCCTACTACCTTCAATCTTGTTATTCCACATCTCTAAACATAGGTTAGGAACCTAAGAGCTTGAATGTTTCTCTCCTACTCCCTTCTACCGAATTCCACTCAAAACAAGAGTGGACAAACGTGTTAACCAACTGCAAGACATAAGAGACATTGAAAAATAAAATCATACTAGCTAAATGAATGAAATCATTAAAAAAACAAAAATAGCTGGTAGATACAATAGCAAGTCTTAAATGCTGTGACAGCAGGTGAAACTATGTTACACATGCAGCTTGCATAGAATACCAGGGCACTGGAAAATTTTCAGTAAATAGTTGGGCCAACCAAAGCACAAGAGCATTCACATAATCCTGAACTGATGCACAACACATTTTATAAGCCTTCTTCTAGACACACAAGAGTGAAGTCTCAAGAAACCTAAGGACCTGCAACTCTGTTCTGAAAAAACACTGAGACAGCTTCTGCTGTAAGGAAGATTAACAACCTTGAATTTTACATATGAAGCTCCTGTTTACATGGCTAGAAGTCCATATCACCTGAATTTAGTTTAAGGAAATTCTGCATTTAAACGGTCTCATTTTATTGGTATAATTTTCTCCCCAGCTTTTTGTATTAGAAGTCATCAACATGAAGAGTTTTCCAAGCTGGTGTGGTTATCCCAATACAAGCCTAGTCAGATCATCATAATTTGCATTAAAAAATTCTCCAAATCCACTTTCATCTGTTAAAGAGGAAACGGTATTGCCATTGCTTTTAAAGTAGCCTCAAGTAATCTACAGAGACACGCAGGTGGACAAAACAGAGCTATTTCATCACACCAACCACAGTGACCTTAGCCCTTCCCCAGGCAACTCCTGCCACATCATACACTTAGATCTCTAACTCAGATTAATATTAAACTGCTATCACATGCAATTCGCAGTCAAAAAGGAAAGCTGAGCACTTAAGTGTGCCCCCAGACACACACCCTTGCCCCCACACCAAGCAGCAGCAGATTTGTACTCCTCCTCTCCGCCCTGCACGCCCACAGGCATGCTCCCCCCTCTTCCCTCGGGGGGGGACACTTACTCGCACCCCTCTCCATCCCATTTTTAATTACACAGATCCTAAGAGCCAATTTAAGCCAAGCCTACAGAAGGCGCTGCTCGCAGGCACCCTTACAGAGGCCTGCTTTCCATCAGCGACGTTTTGAATTGAAAGCCGTTCACGGATTTGGAAGGAGACCAGACTCGCCTCTCCCTGGGCCGCCACAAACCCACCCGCACCCCCAACAGACGCCGGCTTCGCTTCAGCGCCTTATAAACGCTGACGGGGGGCACCAGCCCCTCGGCACCCGCTTCCGCCGGGGCAGCGGCCACAACACCCAGCGCCCCTCCGCAGCGGCGGGGGGCAGGGGAGGGAGGCAAATACGCCAACCGACCCTCCCAAAACACACAAACCAACCCAAACCCACAGCCAAAAGCCTTAGCCTGCCCGCCCGCCGCGCCGCCTCCCCCGCCGCCCCCCAGGGCGCGTCGCCATTTCGTGAGGCAGAAGCGCTCCGAGCAGCCCGCTGCGGCGGGTAGAGGGAAGAGGAGAGCGCTGGGGAGGAGACTGAGGGAAAGAAGCCCCGGCCCCACGGGGCAACGGCCGGCCCGGCCCAGGCCCCAGGCCCCAGCCCTACCGCGCCTCAGCCGCCACTCACAGTTCCGGATATCGGAGATGAAGACCGCCAGACCCCGCATCCCATCGCCCTTCGACACCGCAGGCATCGTGGCGCGCGATCACGGCCGCCCAGCGACACGCCAAACCGCCACCGCCCGCTCTCCCCGCGGGGCTCTTCAGGCCGCTGCCGCTGCCACCGCCGTCGCCTCTGCAGCGCGCAGGCGCCGGGACGGCTCCCGCGCCCCCGCAGGCGGCGGGCGCGCGAGGCTCTGGCGCCCCTCGCCGGGCGGAGGCGGGGGCGCTGCGGGCCGCGTCGGGCCTTCTCTCCGGGCCTCCCCTCCGGGCCTCTCCCCCGGCTCCCTGCGCCGCGCCCCGGGTGTCCCCGCAGGGTCCGGGCCATCCTGCGATCCGGGACGCGGGGGGAGCTGCTTGGAGGCTGGGTGCCGCTGCTGGGACGCGATTACCAGTCACCGCCATCAGGGCAAACGGGCCCAAGCCGACGTGAGGGGTGGCGGGCAGGCGGCCCTTCCCCTGAGGGGTCGGTGGCTGGGTCCGCGGGTGAATCCGCTGCGTGCTCCCTGCTCAGGAATGGCCTAATCCCTTCCTCTCCCCGTGCCCCTAATGATCGAGAAGTTTTATGATTTCTGAATGAGAAATACCGGGCTTTGCGGGTGCCTCAGAGGATGTAACTTCTGAGGGAGGAGAGGGACGGCAGATCAGGAGACAGGAAAATTTCACTTCATCGGAAAACTTTGAGCAGTCTGTTAATCTAGGATCTTATTTCTAAGATGTGGAGAGCAGGGTACAGACTCTCTATGGTATAGTATGTAAGATCATGCTTTCCACAGTGTGGACTGATGGAGGCCGTGCCTCAGTCCTCCTGCTCAAAATGGGCCCCCAAAGAGTGCACGGGATCTACTTCACGTACCTTGTGTAGTCACTCTGAACATCTGCAAGCCCAAGAGCTACTATATGCAGAGCCATCCCCTGTCACACACCCCTTGTGATCCTGCCTCAGCTGTGTAAGTGACGCAGTGGCTCTGCGTTACACCTGGCGATTCACACTCCTCTGACTCCTTGGGCATGCAGGTGTGCAAACCCGGGGCCACGTGTTTCTCACGAAGGCTGTGAACGTACAGAGCAACACAGTCCCACGCCACGTCTACTCCTGAGATTGAAAACATCTCAAGGTTAAACTGTCTTAAACATGCCAAAGAGGTAGGACTGCACAGAGCATTTAATCTCATCAGCTGAAAATAGATTCAAATGGTGTCAAAACTGGCCTAGCCTGCCTAACCAAAAGTATGCTGAGAGTTTCAGTTGTAATGCAAGTGATTAGTATATTTAGTGGATTATAATGACCTATAGAATCATGGGGTTTAGGGCTACTGGAGATCAATCAGTCATTTAATCTGTTTTCCTGTATACTTCAAGCCATTTCATTTTACCAGTTCTTCTTTTTCTTCTTTTTTTTTTTTTGTCTTTTTTCCCCTGAAAACAAACAAACAAAAAAAGAGCCCAGTATCTAGCTTTTAGGTACAGCCTATCTTCCAGAAAGGCACTCAGTCTTGATCTGAAACCATCAAATTCACTGTTTCCCTAGGTAGTTTTTTCCCATGGTTAATCCTCCTCGCTTAGAGCTTGCATCTTATTTAAATTTATCAAGCTCCAGTGCCTTTAAGTTAATGATACATTTTTGTCTCATAAAGAACTACATAATACTTGATACTATCTCTCTGATAGTGGTTGTACAACTCAGTTAGGTCCCCTCTCAAGTGTCTGTTCTGCATGTTTTCAGGATACATTGTTACATGAGTCCTTTTTAGTTTTGTAAGTACCTATTAGAAAGACAAGATGACAGCATGTGGTAGTCAGGCATATACCTGTTTCTCCCTGGATCCATTTTGTAGACCAAGTGCAACTACAGGCAGTCATGCACAGCTAGTCTTACATTCAACTCAGATTCTCTGCATCTGTAGGCTTACATAAAGAAAACTCTCCTTTTTCATAGCTTTATAAGCAGATTTTGATGCTTAACAATAGTTTCCATTTACCTTTTAAGCTGAAAACTTAAGATGTCGCTATGTAGGAGCTTCTGTTTCAGAAAAAAATATCTTTTTTGAGCTAGCCAAAATGTTGAACTAATTTCTACTCTTAAGAGCACAGTGACACCTAAAGGCTAAGTACATCAGTCCTGTCTGGCTGTGTTCCAGCCAATACTGCAACTGCAAGTCATGCAGGTACACTTAAACTACCTTTTAAGTGGTGGCTTAAATACTGCTGGCAGAATAGCTGTGGCAGTACCAAGCTAAGCATGGGCTGAAAATTTTACTTGAGAACTGGTGTAAATATTCAAGCAGTTAACGCATGTGGAGTGCGCTAGTTTTGTAACTATACTGCTAAATATTTCATTTGAAGTGGCTTGGTATGCAGTACACATGCCCCAGTTATTTTATGACTGACTTTTGAGGCTTTACTGTATTCATCCTTGCTCCCTGTCTTCTTTTTGCCTCAACAAAGGCTTATGCAATCATGGTGAATGTGTAGGTATATGCCTGCCCTTACTGCCTCATAATTTAGAACTTATTACCCCATTTTAGAGAGTTTTGGTAGGGAGAAGGTACAAATTCTATGTGAACAAATAGTTAGCTAGAGGAAAGAGAGCCTGTGATGGTCTAGATGTGTCCTGACTGACAGAAACATTGTAATGTGAGCTCAGCACAGAGCTCACACTAGGCACAGCCCTTTACAAATGCACTGAGTTAATAAATCTGGAAAACGTTTTGGTTTGAGCTTAACATCTGTAAAACACTAGTCTGTGAAAAAACAGACTACATTAGTTCCATTCATCCCAAGATGTGATTTTTAAAGAGATTTCTAATTACTGTAAAATCAGCATTAAAGGGGAAATAGTCTCAAGAAATACTTTCCTATTACACAAAAAGTTTTGCAGCACATTTGTTTGCCCACAAATCCACAATGTCTATCCCTTCTTTCCCATGTCATACATTAGTTGCTTTAATCATTTTCAGAATTTCATTGCACTTTGGTACAAAGACTTGAATAATTACACTGACCTTTGTAAAACTATTACCATTAAAATGAATGGATTCAGCTCGTGAGTATCCATTTGTGGGAACTACAAAAAGGGAATTGTTCCTTTCCCTTTGTTATTTCTGTCAGATTTGTCCCTTACCCCATCAGTTACTGCTTTCTTCTGCTCCTCATAGTCATTCTAACCATTACTGGAAGCAAAAAGAGCTAAGGAGAAAAGAGAATCAGTGGCTCCTCCACACGTACACTCAATCATGTTTCTCTACCTGACATCTAACATTCATTATCCATTAACAGAGAGCACAGGTTTATCAGCAATGCCTTCTGCCATGTCAGAGTATCAGATGTGCTGCTTTCAAGATTAAGAAACACGAAGTTAGGAGGCTATCATTATCATGAAACCCTAAACTTCCAGAAATTTGGGACGCATCTGCCTAGGTCTTTTCTTTCCAGTGAGCTCCAGAAGGGGTTTACACTCAAAACACCAGGTTTATATTAAAATGTAGAATAGAATACTTAAGCTTTAAAATAAACTCTAAGAGAGTAGATGAGATAAAATAAGGGTGAATAAAGGTTTTGCAAACAAGATCTCCTTTGCCACCTGCATGCTGGCAGAGTAATGTCAGCCAGCTGGGTGGCTTTGTCAGTTGCAATAAACTCTGTATAATTCCTTTTAGTTTATTGGAGGGGGGTTTTTTATTATTATTTAATCTCTGAGGTCCTTCTGCTGTTTCTCTTAGCTTTCTTGCTCCTTAACACTCATTTGTGCTTCCACTCATTTCTTGCTGCCGCACCGTTTTTATTTTCTGAGTATGCACAGTTACTTGCCAGGAAAGCAGCACACTTCTACTCTCCCCCAGGTGTCCTATCTTACTCAGGTATTGCTTTTTTAAAGCAATAATAGTCTACAGACTGAAAACACAGAAATAAAACTGATACAGTCTATCACAGGCAACCATACCCCATTTTTAAACTTGTTTAGGCCTCTTTGAGCCGGCCACAAATCCACAGAACTAAAGCAAAAGACTTATTGTCAGTAATAATAATCAAAATCAGTAACTGCTAGAGTATGAGAAAAAACAAATAGAAAACTGATCGGTATTTTATGTAAAATACTCACCTTCGAAGCTCGGGGCTTTTTCATTTCTAGAAAAAGTAAAAAGTTAAGAATCATGACATATAATTCCAGGAAAAGCAAAGTGAAATTTAATGAGTTACAATTAGTTACACAGGGGGAACCTAGGTGCTGAGATGCCCAGCATTGTGGCACCCAGCCTTCAAGTACGTGGCTCAGAGAAAGGAATTCATAGTGCCAAGTTCAGTTTCTGAATTAGGTAAGTAGTGCATGGGGTAGACAGCGGGAGTTAAACAAGATACTTTCATGATTCCCAGAACAGATACACATTCTTTTCTCTTTGGACAACATTGAAAATGTAGAAGCATAAATATCCCCTTATCTTTTAGTCTTGCTTAGTGGAATGTCAGCCTCTGGTGGGGACTGCCCAATACCTTGTAGATGTGTTAAAAATTTGGGTGCAACCTTACATATAAGAGATAAGATCTGTGATTCCTTTAAGGGTAGCTACAGGTCTTCTCGATGGCAGCATGCACCCTGTCAACTACTTGCAGCAAACCTTTGGATCAGTCCCGCTAAGGCTGCAAGAAAGAGAGTCAATAGGAGAATATGATGGGAATACAACACAGGAAATGATAGATTTCGTTACAGAGAGACTGGGAACAAGACTGATTTTTCATGCCCTCATGCCTTATCTCTGTCATTCCTTCTATTTAGAAGTGTAACCTGGAAGCATTTAAAGTTTGAGGGATAGGAACAGCATGTTATGAAACAACAGGAAATCTCGTACCACATTGATTGTAAATTACTTTAGGTACTGTAGTTATGTACCTTTTAAATTTGGGGCAGTTTATATATGAAAGTTTACTGTGTTTCAAACATGCCTATCAAAACATCCCATGAGATGAAAAAAATCACCACTTCTTGAGTGAAAGCCGAAGGATTCAGAGGTGGTTTTGTGACACTAGAAAAGTGAGTCCTTTTTCCTGCTCTTTAGTCCTTAAGTGTGTGGGTCCACACGTGCTAGTGAGTACCGGTTTCCTTTCTGAAGTTCTCTAGCAAGACTCTTGTTCAGAGGAAAAACATTTCTATTTTTCTTTTCAGTGCTAAAGAACATTCATGATGATCTTCATTACACAAGAGGGAATGAAAGAGGCGGCCAGATCAGGAGAAAATAAGGTAACCTTCCAGTTCAGCTTCTGGGAGGCCGCACCGAGGTGTAACCAACACAGAAAGCAAGTCACAGAAAAACTTCTGTTGGGAAGTGCCCTGTCAGGATATGCTAGGCTTGCCACTACGTCACGACATAACACATCTATCTTTAACAGGTCTTTTGATGTGGTATTCAGTCTCTGCAAAAAGCCCATGAAATAACAGGGTTACATCAAAACTTCCACTGCAGTAAAAATAGTAATAGCGCAGCCGTGTTGTATGTAAAAACACAAACTGTAGAAGGTCAAAACAGAAGATAATAAAAATCTCAATTTAAAACATAAACTTTTATTTTAAAGCCTGTTAATGGCCATCTGAGATTTGACCCCTGATTTCCGCACACCTGCTGACTCTCTGCAGCCTTGCCTGTGCCATCATTTTGTCTCCAGGCCGGTGCATGAACATCAGCCCGAACTCCCAACTTACCCACCTATTTGCTACAGCTTGGAATAAACCAAGAGGCTCCCCGAGGGAACCTACGGTTAGACCGCGACTAGCGTTTCCCTTCTTCGGGTACTGATGCGCACCAAGGCAACCCGCACCCGGGGGCGGCGCGGCCGGCGCCTGCTCCCGCGGGGCTCGGCCGGGGCGGGCAGCTGCTCCCGCGGGGCTCGGCCGGGGCGGGCAGCTGCTCCCGCGGGGCTCGGTCGGGACGGGCAGCTGCTCCCGCGCCTGCCGCCCCGCCCCGGAGCGCCGCCACCACACGGCAGCCCCGCCCTGCAGCCCGCACCCGCTGCCTCGCCGCCATGTTGGCGCAACCGGCNTCCTGCTCTTTAGTCCTTAAGTGTGTGGGTCCACACGTGCTAGTGAGTACCGGTTTCCTTTCTGAAGTTCTCTAGCAAGACTCTTGTTCAGAGGAAAAACATTTCTATTTTTCTTTTCAGTGCTAAAGAACATTCATGATGATCTTCATTACACAAGAGGGAATGAAAGAGGCGGCCAGATCAGGAGAAAATAAGGTAACCTTCCAGTTCAGCTTCTGGGAGGCCGCACCGAGGTGTAACCAACACAGAAAGCAAGTCACAGAAAAACTTCTGTTGGGAAGTGCCCTGTCAGGATATGCTAGGCTTGCCACTACGTCACGACATAACACATCTATCTTTAACAGGTCTTTTGATGTGGTATTCAGTCTCTGCAAAAAGCCCATGAAATAACAGGGTTACATCAAAACTTCCACTGCAGTAAAAATAGTAATAGCGCAGCCGTGTTGTATGTAAAAACACAAACTGTAGAAGGTCAAAACAGAAGATAATAAAAATCTCAATTTAAAACATAAACTTTTATTTTAAAGCCTGTTAATGGCCATCTGAGATTTGACCCCTGATTTCCGCACACCTGCTGACTCTCTGCAGCCTTGCCTGTGCCATCATTTTGTCTCCAGGCCGGTGCATGAACATCAGCCCGAACTCCCAACTTACCCACCTATTTGCTACAGCTTGGAATAAACCAAGAGGCTCCCCGAGGGAACCTACGGTTAGACCGCGACTAGCGTTTCCCTTCTTCGGGTACTGATGCGCACCAAGGCAACCCGCACCCGGGGGCGGCGCGGCCGGCGCCTGCTCCCGCGGGGCTCGGCCGGGGCGGGCAGCTGCTCCCGCGGGGCTCGGTCGGGACGGGCAGCTGCTCCCGCGCCTGCCGCCCCGCCCCGGAGCGCCGCCACCACACGGCAGCCCCGCCCTGCAGCCCGCACCCGCTGCCTCGCCGCCATGTTGGCGCAACCGGCTCTCAGCCGCCACCCGGCGCCCTTTTCCCGCCGCCCGCCCCCGCCCCGTCAGCCGGCGGGGCGGTGCCGTCCGCCTCTACTTCCGAAGCGGCGGCGGGCGGTAGGTGGTGGCAGCGGGCGGCTGAGGGCTGGCGGGAGGGAAGGAAAGGGGCGGGCGGTGAGGCCGTGCCCCGGCGGCGCGGTGGCCCCGCAGGCGGGGTGGGGGGTGCCGCGGCAGCTGAGGGTGGCCTGGGTGCCCGCAGGGGTACGATTCGGGGTAGGCCGCGGCGGGGGAGCTCTGGGGGAGCCTGCTGGCGCCTGCTGGCTTGGCGGGCTGCGGGGGGTCTCTGAGGTCTGCGTGGAAAGCTGTGGCGTCTCGGGAGTCTGCGTGGGAGACAATCCGCGCTGTCACAGCACAGGTCCTCGCAGGAGGAACGGGAGTGGTGTTCACACGTGTTGGCTTACTTTCACTCTTTTCACTCCTGAATCTAGCTTTTGTTGATTTAATTTAAAAACACATCAATAGTATGCTGCTTTGGCTTCCTTTACTAACAGATACAGACTCCTTCTGCAGCAGTAGTTAAAATCTAGTTTCTTCTTTAGAAACAAAGTATTAATATTAATTCTTAATTTCCAAATAGTTACTGTGCCAGCCTCCAAGATTATTTACTTTCTTTGGTTGCTTCTTTCGGACAGCCTAAATCTATGCCAGCTTCTCTCTCTCTTTTAAAAGTAAAGATGCATTTAAAACAGCTGACTAAAAATATGTTACCTCATGTGGAGACTCAGGTTAAACAACATTTGTGACCTGGCTTAGAGAGAAACCTGGGCTTCAAGTCAGTTTGTCAAAAGGTGTTTTAAACCTTAAATTGTCCACAGTATCAGTTGCACAAGGACGCAAACAGAGTCAATCTGCAATTTTGCTTGCATTTTGCAGTGATACAGTAAACAAACAAAAGTGCCAAGCTCATACAGTTCTACTCACTTTAGTCAGTTTGAGGAGAATTAAAAAATGATGAAGGAAGGTTTGCAGAAGAAAAACTTAATGGGGATCTAGTTTTGTAAAGCTTCCAAAATTCATGCTTATAGTTTCCATAAAGAACATTTAAAGGTTGACTAATTAATCTGCATGTAGTAGAGCGATGCTGTCTACTTAATTTTCACTAAATCAATGTTGTTGAGCAAATTATTAAAATAAGGTTCCAACCAAGAGTCTATGTTGGACTGTCACCGGCAGAAACCGTTTTGCCACAGGCTCGGTGCTTCTTGTAGATCTAGCAGTAGATGTTGACTTAACGATAATTGGCAGATGGATATGGTCATGTCAAGGAAATGAGCACATTTTGATGCCTAATTAGAGTTCAGTGCTGGCTTTTTAAACTTCTCTTCTTCAGCTGTTAAACATTAACTTCTCTTCAGAGAAGTGGATGCTGTTGCTAATGGTTTCTGAAAGTGAAATCAAACACCTCCAAATCAATATATACCAGCTTCTGGAAGAATTTATATCCTGCCCAAATAGTTAAGACTTGTATTGACTATTCAGGCTCTCAATTGTTCCTCTCTGCAGGAGTTTATAGATCCTGCCCAGCTAACCGGAACAGAGTAGATGCTATCAAGAGCAACCTGCTTTGTCTAATGTTCTAGGATGCAGTATACAAGGGGGTTACCAGTGACCTTGAAGTCAAAGTAGAAGCATAACACTTTAACTTAATAATAGTGAATTTCAAATGGTATAGCAATTTAGCTTTTACCCTGCCCTCTGGATCCAAGAAGTATTAGAAGGCTCTCTGCTTTTATTTTGCAGTCTTTATAAGACTTGACTAAAGCCTTCAAATAATTTTGTATATGAGGTTTTTGATGCTCTGTGTTCTTTGGTGCTAGTGGCATTGTTTTTTTCAAGCACTTCTGCTGCCATCATCCTTCTGCTTTGTTCCCTAATCAGGTACTCCTTTCTGTTTTCTTGCAGAACGCCTAACTCCTGCAATAAATATCTGTTTTTAAAACCTCACTGCTAAGCCAGCCACATCTAAATAATGGTTAAGTTTATTGGGTTGTTGATCTCATCTCTGCATTACCACTGTTGGCCTCAAATAGATGCTGTTTCATTGAGTACACTTCCATTTAACCTTTAAGTTCCTTCTGCCACCATGTTCTGCTACAGTACTCCTTTAGAGTGCTCAGTCCGCTGTTGTGGGATCCCTCACCTGATGTTTTGTACAGAAACAAAATACTCAAACTTTGAGCAGCACTTGTTATCAGTGCCCACAGAATAACGGTCTTGTAAATATGACTTGAAGAAATGAGCTTATAAGTCTTTAGAGTGGTAGAAATGTTAATTCTTCAGAGTAATACAGGAAGCACAAGAATTTTTTAAGTTTGACAAAACTGCAGAAGATTATGGAAAAGGTAACCTTTTTTTTGACTACATCAGTGGACATGGGAAGGGCTACCGATGTCGTCTATCTGGACCTCTGTAAGGCCTTTGACACGGTCCCCCACAACATCCTTCTCTCTAAACTGGAGAGAGATGGATTTGATGGGTGGACTGTCTGGTGGGTGAGGAATTGGTTGCATGGTCACATCCAGAGGGTAGTGGTCAAC
>VZTQ01001540.1:290208-404878 GCA_013400755.1 Pelecanoides urinatrix | reverse complement strand
GAGGTTTAGGTTGGACATTAGGAGAAATTTCTTTCCTGACAGAGTGGTCAGGCCTTGGCACAGGCTGCCCAGGGCAGTGGTGGAGTCCCCATCCCTGGAGGGATTTAAAAGACGTGTAGATGAGGCGCTTGGGGACATGGTTTAGTGGGCATGGGGGGGTTGGGTTGATGGTTGGACGTGATCATCTTAGAGATCTTTTCCAACCTTAATGATTCTATGATTCTTTGATTCTATGACTGCTTATTGCAGGGGGCTTGGACTAGCTGACCTTTAAAGGTTCCTTCCAACCCGAACAATTCTATGACTTTTTTTCTTCTCCATTAGCATGGCATAATCATGAGAAGCAGCCTTATACCTATCTAGAGCCATTAGTTTATTATAGGTGAAAGCTAGTCCTAGTTTGATACTTAGGACTTCCAGAGTTAGTAACAGGTTGCTTTTCTTCATTCTGGTATTTTACCTCCTTTCACCCTGGTTCCCCTAATGCTAAATATTTTTTCTCTGTTTTCTTCTTACCCACTTTTGGGAGCTAGGCTGGAAAACCAGTGTGACTCATGAATGGGGAGTTGTAAAACAAGCTCTGGCTGTATTTGACATTTTTTTTGTAAAGTCTTTCCTCTGACAGAACTAAGGTATGATAGATAAATAGCACTGAATAGAACAGTTCTCTATTAATTCTTGATTCTTTTGTCTGGAGCTGGGACAAACTGTCAAAGTCATTCTTCTAGACCAATATAGCATATAGCTATAATTCTTTCTGTCTCTTAATTAATTTGTGACTTGCTGACTGGGTTGAGCAGGAGCAGAAACAAAATGGCATCTCTTATTTGCTTTAGAAAAGGTAAGGTGGTACTATAATTGTTCTGGGCAGCAGACATTTATCTCAGTTTCAGCGTAAACCATTATACTTCTTTAGGGATTCTTTAAAAGGGAAGCTGCAAGGGTCGAACTCACTTTCTGTGTGATACGTGTACTAAAACAAGGGACAAAAAAAGATGTTTGAGCCTAGGAATCTCTTAAAGTACTCTGCCTTATCGCTGCCAGAGCAAAAGCACTATTAAAACAATACTGCCTGAAGTCTGATCCTGGAGGGCAGAAGATAAGACAATTGCTTGACTTTTCTTAGACAAGAAAACTGAATTAAACTGTTATATTCTTCTGTTCACAGAAATTTGAACCTTTATGTTTTCAGGGCAGGAGAAACTTGACATGGGGGAAAGCACCATGAAGCTTCTCTGTACTTCACTTTCTCTTACCGTGATTTGCTGGCTAGCTGAAGGTACCCTGTCAAAAACAGATGCAAAGAAAGGTGCTACAAAAAAATTGGAAGAAAAGGTAAAAGAAATAACTGAAAAGCTTGCCTTATCTAGCATGTGCAGTGAACTAATTGAACTTTGGTAAATGGACCCTCATTCTGTCAAAACCGTGTTAAAAGCAACCATGCATTTCCATTGAAGCTTATGCTTACAAATAAGATTACCTGAAACTGTCCTTTCCTTCAGCTTTTATGGGTGTCACAACAGGTTCACTCCTTGAACCAATATGATGTAGACTTCTGGAGCTTTATCCCCCGTGCAAGCTGCAGAAGCAGGAAATTTTTGTCCCCTCTTGCACAGCTAAAGGAGACATACTTCCATCCCTTTGGAAAGGGGGGCAGGGAGCAGTAGTTTGGGCCAAGAGCGCTAGATCATTTACTGGTGGAAGGGAAGGTGTTCTCAGCCTTGCCAGTGGGAAGGCTGTGTCCTGATAGAGTTTGAAGAGCCTTCTAACCAGCCGTTCCTTTGCAGGCAGAAATGATTTAGAGTCCTGTAGCAATCTGAGCAAGTGGAGCCAACATGCTGAAGTCTCTTTTAACTTGTTGAGCATGGTCTTTATTCCTGCCTGTTTTCTTTGAAAACTGCAAGAAGGCACAGCAGTGCAAGAGAAAGGGTGTGTATGGAGAGGAAGTATATTTACCAGTGCATATACTAAGTATATGTACTTAGTGTTGCTAAGCATGTTAGGTAAAAAAGTAGACATGTTCAAAATCCTCTCCCATAAATTATTATATTAATCCTACATTGTGCAGATACATCGCTCATTGTTTGTATTACTTGCTTGCTCAGTGTCTACCAGGAAGAAAATCTAGTCTGCAGGTAGTGAGGATAATACAAAGTGTTAAGACAGGCCTTATCCCTAAAGTCCTTATGCTGAATCAATAGGTGGTTTCTGCGTACTCACCATGCACACTTTATTAGGCCTTCTCACTCTGTTTCTGTCTGCTAAAACTATTTGTGCTGTTTTAGTTGAAGTAGATCTTCCTTAAAGAAAGGTGTTGAGAACCTTGGCCATCAGTAACCACAATGCAGCATACTCAGTCTAAAATATATCCAGTTTAAAAGTCGTCTTCAAATTCTTGGTTAAGAACTCCTAACCCCTTTTTGTCACTTTGGGGGTAACATGCCAGAAAGCATTGACTAGAGAGCAGAGCTCCATCAGCTGTGGTGAATGATGTTCTTTAATCTTATCACTTCTTGATTTTTTTTTTTGTTTATATGCTCTTTGCCTTGCAAACAAAGTAAGTTTACTGATGATGACAAATAATTTCTGAGCACTTTCCTGTTTCAGTTTTAAATCAAACTGCTCTGCATAATTTAAAAGGAGTGCTCAGAGTTTAATGATGTGATTTTTTTTTTTTCTTTTTGAAGTCTGTTGCTATTGAAAGTGGTTGCTTCATATAGCTGGTTCTAAAAACTGTTTTCTTCCCCCAGACGCTGCATTCTGATAAAAATGTGCAGGACCGAGGACTGGTAGTTGTGGATCCAAAGGCAAAGGATATTATACTGGAACACAGAAGTTATTGCTCCAAGAAGATGAAGGAAAGACATTTCTCGGGAGATGTTCTGGGATATATTACTCCTGTAAGTTAATAAAATTAATAAAATTGGTGCTTTGAATGAATACGCAGCAGACTGTGCTAATCTGCGGTCTTGCATCCCTGCTTTAAAAGCATTTTCATAATAATAGGAACTTCTGGTCATATACAGTCAAAAAGCCAGAGGATTATTTGTCAGCTGGCTTGGGATTCAGGGAGTCTCAAACCGTTGTTCTCCCATCCATCTCTTGGAGGATGTCTAGGTCATAATGTTTTTCTTCTCACTGGTAAAACAGAGATGATAGTATTCTGTTGTCCTTCATGAGCCATGTGAAGTTGCAGTAAAGTCAGAACAGGAGGACTACTAAGTGTCCTCATACCATGCAGCTACCAACTGAACCTTCTAAATAAACAGTAAAAATTTTATGCTGCTGTCAAACTGATCTTTTTTGCTATCCAGTTTTACTATTATAGCATCCTTTCTTGAATAATAAATGTTTCTTCCTTTTGTTTAGAGGATGCTTTTTACTTCTTTAAGTCTTACACTGCTCAAAAGAGAAATAGGTGCCCTATAAATTTTCACCTTTCTCAAGTTCTTTTGAACATAAATGCAGGGTCTGTAAATTCAAAACTGTTGGAATCTACATGCAAATTCCTTCAGTTTAGGTGAATTTGCACAATTTGAAGATTGCCTTTCATGTAACTATCAGAATTTCTAGAGTACTTTCTTACTTAAATAAAAATAATGTCCCAGGTTTCCTCAGACTAACAAATGGGGATCTAGCAAATAATTACATTTGTGTTAAAGAATTTGGATTGGTCAAAAGTAAAGTGAACTGTATATCTTGCTTTTGAGCCTCTCACTTTTTTTTTCTCCTTTCTTTTGCAAGTGGAACAGCCATGGCTATGACATTGCTAAAATATTTGGAAACAAGTTTACACTAATCTCACCAGTCTGGTTACAAGTGAAAAGGAGAGGGAAGGAAAGGTTCCAGTTCACTGGGCTCCATGATGCTGATAAAGGTGTTATTTTCTTTTTCTTTGAATATGCATTGCAAGTAAGATCACTCGTCTTGTTGCAGACTAGGTAGCTCTGGCAATATATGCATGTGGGTTTTTCTGGCTCTGCCTCACGGTAAAGTACTTTCATCCATTCCACTTTTTCAGGAGTTTTTGTCAGAGTGAACTTCTTTCTGTCCCCACCTGCTTCCACATGTGTACATAGTTTACCTGTCCAAAGAATAAGTAGAAAGATTGGCTCTTCCACCCGGCTGTCTACAAAGCCCCTCTTAAAAAAAGGAAGGGACAAAGGCTCTGTACAGGCAGAAATAGTCTTTGGTGTTTGCACTGTGCAGTTGTTTACCTGTTGTGTTTTTTTTCCCTTTGCAAGAACCTTTCGGTGAATTTGTTTTGGGAACGGAAGATAAATTTAATTTGAAGATAATTTTTTCCTTCACTGTCAAGAAACTGACAGCAAGTTCAGATTTCAGCTAGTATGTTCTTAAATAATTACTAAGTAGTTTACAGTTTTGAACTTGATTGAATGTGGAATCTTATTTGAAACAGCTATAGTTCTTACCATGTTGGTGCCTACTATCAAATTCTAGTGCAATGACTGCCAAGAGGAGTGGATGGGACACTTGAAAGTACCATCTTTTTTTTAAAAAAAAAAAAATTCCTCCCAGGTGATGCTTGGTGACTTACAGAAGTGTTGTTCTGAGTAGGCAGTAAGATAGTTTCCATGATGAGGCAGAACTGTAAGCAGTAGGGAGGGCTTGGGTAGGGACTATTGTAAGATTGTAGTAAATGCTAGTTATGCTGTGGTAGAGGTGAACACCTTCAAATTCTGTGCATCAGAGGATGTTTCGTCTGTGTTGGTTATGAACTAGTAGTCTGTGGCAGGAAGATAGATGTAATGAAACTATGCTACATTATTTGAAGAATGCTTGAAAATAGTTGTCATTGTCAACATCATTTATATTTTAACAGTTGTTCTCTTGATACTGTTTGACAGGCTGGATGAAAGATGTCAGAAAAACCTCCAAAAACATCAAAATAGGTGAGCCTCTGTTTTATGTGTGTTTGTTTTTTGTCTTCTTTAACTGCTAGCAGAGCAAAAGAAGGCTTTGTTCCAGGTGTATATAGGAGAAAGGGACGTTACCTTAGCATAGTTGTATGAAGGAAGAAGTCTGAGAAGAAAAATAAAAGCAGTTAACTATAGATAACTAAGTAACTGAAGTGTTAATCCTGTTGGTGCCCTAATGTTTTGCCTTAACTTCTTGTCTCAGGATAAACCCTGGGTCACAGTGTCCTCTTTGGAGGAGTACTTTATATATAACACTACATGCTTACGTAGGGGAGCAGTCTTCAAACTTCTGCTCAGACGTTCTGCTTATTTAAAAAGAAAAAAAAAAAAATCCAAATCCGAGTCAGTCAGTCTTTCCTGCATGACAGTAGAAAAGTCCTCCTTTGGCTCTTCTCTCCTTGAACCTGGGAACTCAAGGGATGTGGCACGCTGTGTGTCTCCAGGGAAAATGGCAAACTTTGCTATGGAGATAATACTGTGCTAGACTTCTCACATTTGACTATAGCAAGAAATCTGTGGAACTGTGAAACCCTTCTTGATTCAGAAGGGAAACTTCAAATGTATTAGAAAAATTGAATGCTCAATCAGATATTTTAAATTACTTCAGCTGCCAGCTGATAAAGCCTTTAAAATCTCTCTAGAATCCTCTAAAATACTCTTTTACAGCCTCAGTAGTTAGAAAGGGCTTAGACATAGCTCTGTATGAGTTGTTGGCTTTTCCAGTGTGCATGATTGTCGACTGTTCCAACAGCAGTTTTCCTGACTCTTGTCTGACTATGTTTTTAATGTTTTGTGTTGTTAGAAAAAGAAATTACGTAAGCTCAAGTGCCCATGTTTTACAAAATAAAAATTTGTCATAGGGTCTTGGGATGAATAGAAGAGTGAAGTAATATAAGGGCTGTGTACAAAAGAGTAAATTGGAGTTTGAGGCGAACTTTTCTATCTTGTTCTTGTGGTAGAAGAGTTGCACAACTTAGAGAAAGACTGCTGTTTCATGTTGGTGTTCTTTTAAGACTCTACTTGGGGCCCTAAGTGACAGTTCAATTAAGATAGTTTGATCAAGTGAAGGTATCTTTTCTTAAAACTTGCATCAGTGCTGACCTTTAAGCAAACATAAGGTGAAGAAAATGTTCTACAGTGTCAGTTATCTGTGCTGCTAAAGTAAGAGAGTACTCTGACCAGAGGATACTATAGTGCAATGCCAGAATTTGCTTTGAGCAGTGAAAGCATTGCTTACTCCTACCATACTAAGGTAGTTTCCACTGTNAAAGGTAGATATAAAAAAAAAAATCACGTTTCTTTTCCATCGTTGCCTGAAAGGTCAGATGATCTTAATGCCAGTGAACATCACTGCTAACTCTGCCAGTTGCTTCTTGCATCTCTCTTCAACCATTCCTGAATGAAACCCATCCCAATACAAACACAAGGTCAACAGCAATGTCACCCACCAGATTTAACGACGACAAAAGCCAGCAGGAACATCTTCTCCTCACCCTGTGTCAGGAAAGGAGCAGCGCAGTTCTTCCAAGCCCCCACCCCAGCCCTGTCTGACCTGGGTCTGGGTACCAGAGGACCATCTTTGTGGTTGCCCAGAGTAAAAGAGTAATGATCTTAATCATGGGATATATTGTTTAGTGGCATCTCTGCTGGCATCTGCTGTACTCTGTTTCTGCAGAAATACTCCAGTGTAGATAGTAAATTCTTAATTTTCCCTACTGATTGATGACTTTGCTTGATAGTGCCTCGAATTTTGTTTGATGGCTGGACTTATCAGGACTTCGAGAGTGTTTTTGGCAGCGAGGATGAGATAGAGGAGCTTTCCAAGAACATGGTTCTGCTAGCCAAGGTAAAAAGACTTTTTGCTAATGCTTATAAAATAGTGTGAGATGATACTTGATTCCTTTTGTAATGGGTATTTTCTCATTTCCAGTAATTTTATATTATACAAAATAAAATTCTGCTCAAAACAATAGTGAGGCAGGATGATGTGTCCTAGTATGTGTCCAATTCCTGTAAATACAGAGTATAGCAACACTTAAGTGCAGTTAGCTACAAGTCTAAAGTGAGACTACGTAAGTCTGATCAACGTAACCTTGTTAAGTTATAGTTGGCAGCTGCAGTGGTGGCTTTTGCCTGCTATAAATTGTGATTGATAAAACCTGTTCCAAACAGCTGACAGGCTGAATGTTACTAAGGCAGTAGTGGATGCCTGATAAACTTCTCATGGAGGTTGCCTAGTAAGTAGACTGCTTTCCTTTAAATTTCTATTAAAAAATATATCTGTTAAGCAGGGGCTAAACTGGTTAGTGGCGTTTTTTGATAGGCAGAAAAAGTGTCATGGTGCAATGAGTGCTGTTTTCTGTGTTACAGGAGTACATTCAGGCTCAGTGTGCTAGAGCTAATGAGCCACTTTTAATACCAAGAATAACTCACTGGATATCTGTTACTGTACGGTTTTGCTCAGGTCTGATAGACCAGTTTCCCTGAAATGTTAAGAGGCTGGGGAGAGGAGAAGAGTATTTCCTTTAAGGAATGGTTACTGTTTGCTAAAGGTTTTCTTGGCCAGCTCCTTAGCTAATGGCTTTAGAACTATGCATGTGTAGGACTAGACAAGTTGCACCCAAAAGACATTCAGCTTTTGTGGTTGATTTATGACAGCCTGCTTAATTACTGTCAGAGTAAGTTTTCTCACTTGCTACAATGCGGCAATGTAAAGAAATCTTAATGTGCTCTAGAGGAAGATGGATGCAGAGGTAAACTGAATAGTTTCTTAACATTTGTAACTGATACATTAATTTTAGGTCCTCAGTAACAGTTAGCTTCTTAAAGAAAGGGTACTTAAGTACAACAGTATCCTTGATCATGCTAAACATAAATTATCACAAGTGAGATTAATTGTGGCAGATGTTTGGAATCATGCCTATGCCACGTTAGCATTTACATCTTTAGACTTTTTTCCCAATATACATGTAAATGTGTGTCAAATGATTTGTTTAACAACCATCTTTCATTAATGGCTGAATTTTCCCAATCTGATACTGGTTTATCCTGTAAAAGTAGAAGTCATGGATAACTAATTCACAACTTTTCTCAACTTCTGCATGTTTGTTAAATAATTTGTGCTTCTCTTCGACTTCTTCATGAAATGCTGCATTAAAGATGAAGCTGGTATAAGAATACAAAGCATGTTCAATCTGTAATAGTACAAGAAAAACTACAGTAGTTGTGTGCTTTGATACTGTATTATCATCTCTGATACAACCATAATGAATAAGCATGGTGATTAACTGTATATTGTTGTCGATTTCCTTTATTTAGAATGAAAATTTTGATGGTTTTGTAGTTGAAGTTTGGAGTCAGCTAGGAAATCGAAAGCAAACGTGAGTATAAGTCTCTAGGATGCAATTCCTAAAAATCGGCTCTTTTAAAGCATCTTTTTAGTTTGTCCATGTTGATTTGAATTTGTCATTATAAATACATACACTTCATTCTAGGACAACTGAAGATTGTTCCACTTAGAATGAAGTAGAAGAGTCTACTCCACTCTACATGAGCTCGAAGATTACATAATAATCTTCATAGTGGACCTATAGACCACATTAGCCTTTCATACTTGAGTTCTGCAAGATGTTACTGTTGTAGAAGGGTGAAGAAGGTACCTCAGTTGCCTGCTTACTCAGATGTTGGCACTGGCCTTTAATATAACATTGATTGGTTTGGGTTACTGTGTGAAGCTCGGAAGTGTGGGATGCTTTCAAGACTACCAAATTTGAGTTGATTAGGAAACACTCCAAACCTTTATATAAAGATCTTTTAGACATGAAACTAAAACCAAAATTTCCAACCTGAAGCAAATCTAGGGAGAAACTGGCTTCCAGTTCTTGCAAGTACAGTATATTTTAAACTTTGGAGTAGTTGATATACCTTTTGGTAGCTCCACTATGAAGTTTCAGTGAGTCTGCATTTATTGTAGCTGCTAAAACTAAAGGGCTTATCCATATTAAGCTGTTTCCTGACATATTCTAATCAGTTTTCCTTGAGCGAAAGCCCCTTGGCTGTCTTAACACCTTGGACAGAGTCAAGGAAAGGCAAGCTCCAAACTGCTGCTTCAGGAGGAAAAGGCACAAGGTGTGGTGAAATGAATGATTCAGGGCAGCAATCTGAAGATTTTGTGTTAGTTCCCTCAGGAAATTTAGGCATCCATTCCCTAAAGCACAATATTCCTACCAGCTCTCTATTGCCTAAAACGTCTGGGGGAAAATAGCTTAAAAGAAAGCTCTGCAGAATGCGGACTTCATTATGGAAGACTTTCACCTTTCAAAAATGGTTACTTCAGGTTATTCTGTTTAGGGCAAATGTTACTGACTGATGGCATATAATAGTTACTTCTGGAACTGAATGTGCTATTAACAGAGTCCTACCTTTTCCCTGTAAAATCAACACTTGGGAACACAGAATTGAAACTGCATAAATGGGTAAGCACGGATGGTATTTTTCTTTGCTTGTCCCTGCCAGAAAAGAATTGGAGCAGCCCATGACATCTTTACCCCACAGAGTGGCAGTATTGTAACATGATTCATACCTGATCTTCCTTGTCAGATTGTGTCTTTCAAAAGTGACAAACATCAGTAGTGAAGTTTGTTCTTAACCTTGGAAGGGTGGGGGTCAGTTGACAGGTAGGTGTCAACACAGAGGTGACTCCTAATCCTTCGGAGATGTGAAGTGTTCATAGAACAGCAATTGTGTATGCTCCATGTAAAGCATCTGTATTAACTGTTAGGTACATAGTGTAGGCTTTCCTGATTCAGATCCTTCAAGGTCACACACCTGAAAGTAGCTTAACCTACTTCTAGGTAAAGGAACAAAAGATCATAATGATGCTCCTGGGAACAGATAGTTTGCCTTCAAATTACATTCAGAGCTGTCTGACAATACAAGGAGACCTGCCTAGCTAATACAATTATTCCTATTATTTAGTGTGAACATGTTTTAGTTTAAAAAGAAAATAAAAAATCAGATGTGGTTTTTTTCTGAAATACAAGGAATGTCTCACATAAGCAGTTAGCATCAGATTATTGAGACTCAACACAGGTGTGTAAAAATATATGGGGATATGCTGCAGCTGCCAGCTTGCCTTATGAAATGACAGAGCGGTGGTGTGGATCTGAGTAAAAAGTATTTCACTTAGAATCATTATGGGTTTCATTTTTCAAAACCTAAAGTAAGTGGATACCAAGCTATTAAATTAATAAATGATAAAATGGCACTCAGTTATTCTAGTGCATCCTTTTGAGTATCTGAGTTGAGGGGAAAGCTGTGGAAATGATTCCAGTTATTTTTTCAATACTGTTCTGGAAAAGAGCCATGATCTTATCTAGTGCACTACCTTAGTGGTGCAGGAACACTTAATATAGCCCAGGTTTCTTTATGAGACTTAAAATGCCTAGAGAGTGGGATTTGCTTATGGAACATCTGTGCTTGATATGGTGTTTCACTTCAAAATCAGCATCCACTCTCTAAAGACAATGTGCAGTGATACTTTTCAGCAGAGTGCACCAATATTTCTTGAGGCAGGTAGTCTGCAAAAGAATCTGAAAACCTGCAAATTAGTGTCCTAACTCGCTAAGAAATTGGGTTATGATTTAAGCACTACTTCATGTATCAGAAAGCTGGATTAATTGCAGCTGAAGCTCTCTTCTCAGTACACCTCAGCTGAGTAAGTGTCCCTATGAGATACCTTTTTTTCAATAGCTGAACATGAATTTTGGTTGGATTAGAGAAGCATGATGACATCTTCATAACATGTGCTCTCCCCATTGTCTTGATATTGGGGCTTGAAACATTGAATTGCCTAAAGACCCTGTGACAAATTTTGTAAGTATCTCCATGTAACAGGGTAACAGTGTTAGCTGCGTGCAAAGCTTCTGTGACCCGCAAATACTGTGACCAGCCTCTTTAAAAACCTGTGAACACTAGGCATTTTTAAAATGAGGCAAATTTAGACACTTCTGTCAGCCCTTTGCACGTTTCTAGAAAATCTTGATTTTTGGGGGTACTCACTTCAACATTAGAAACAAATGAAAATTCTTCCTGCGAGGCCTGAGGAGTTATCTAAAAAGAGCCTTCAGTCTCCTGTTTATCCTAGCTGGCATTAGAGATGAGGTGAAATGTTGCTAAGAAGTTATGATGCTGGCATCCACTAAGACAAGAAATTCTGTGGCTTCGGGCTCACCATGTATCTTCTGTTTTACATCTTAAGCAAAATTAACTTAATCTGGTTTTGTTTGTTTTCAAGGACAAAAAATTTTCTAATCATTCTGGTTTGGGGTTAGAATTGCTCTGTAATGCTCAGCAGACTAAAGTCTTAAATTATATCAATACTTTGTGCTGCTTTCTTTTGTGTATTTATTTAAATGTTGATTTTACCAACAGTATAAATTTTATATAAGGGAATTATGTGCCTAAATATAGCTGCCTAGTTTCATGTTAGATATCCTAACATGATAGGGTCCTAGATGCCTCGAGTCTTACACAGCAATCCTGTATGCATGCTTTGTATACCTTTGGATGTATAAAATGGCATTAGGTTCTTATATTCAGATACTGAAATACCACCTGTTCTATCTGAAGAACGTGATTTGTCTCGGTATGTGTGTGTGGACCTAAGTCTTAGGGGGTTTATACTGACCAGTTCAGGCTCCTGTAGACGTCTTATACAGATACTTCGAAGTATCCCCTATAGTACTGGTACCTACTTCTTTCCTGTGATTTCTGGGAATAGAATTATTGATATACAAATCACAGTGAGATCAAATTTAATGTGAGATGAAAGACAGCGTCTAACTGATGCTGCCTCCTCTCATGCTGACCATCATTGCACAGTGAAAAAGTATTCAGCTTCCCATCTTTTATTCTAACACAGGAAATTAGTCTCCTAACAAAAATCTAAATCAGCCAAGATATCCTATGCAGGTGATACCTCAGTTCTAATGTGTTTTGCTGCTTCTTATAGTTTAAACCTGCTTCTTAATTAAATAACTGTCTTTTATCTAAAACTTTCTTGACTGATTTTGCAATAAAATTTTCCAAGTTATTCATGCTGTGTCATTTAAGTTTAGAAATGTACATGGCAGCAATATTAATAGAACTGAGCAAGCAAAGGTTCTCCTGCTTATTTAGTTAACAGCTAGACAGGATGATGTCTCTCTTGCTAATCTCACTTGTGGGTTTATTGGGTGTTTTTTTTCTCCAGAGACCTGGGTCATGTTGTGAAAAAGGCATGAATGTACCCGTCAGAATCTCACAGCATACATAAAAGTGCACACATTATTCTGATCAGTCTGGCATTAGCTGACAGATGGCACTGCCATCACACAGAATCAATCTGAAAAACGTGATTTTTTGTCACCACATGCTGCAGGCACTTGATATCATGCAGAAGATGACCTTCAGACATCTTATTAATGTTGGTAGGAGTATAGGAGCAAAAAGCTCTTCTGGCAGTTCTATCCTTCATGTTAGTCCCTGAAAAATTAATCTATTAATCAAAGATTTGCCATAATTCACTCCAGTTTCTTGGTATTAACTAGGCAATGAAATGGCACAAAAGCACAATTTCTTCTTGAAGTAGACAGCTTTATTCTATCCAATTTTCTTGACAAGGCATACATTTCAGGGAGTACTGGCTACCAACTTGTGCAAAAAAGTAGCTGAAGTTGGAAAGTTGCAGAATTCTGAAGGATCATGTAACTGAAGGGAAGGGTATAACAGCCTTATGTGTCTTCTGCAAGACTTTTCAAATACACCTACAGCCCACCCCCGTGCGCTGAAGTAAACTGTACTACAAGGTGTCCCAAACACAATAGACTCACTATGCCAGCAAAAGGGAGTTCTGAAAAAATAAGCTTCACTCAAACTTTGGGTGATGGAAATTTGGAGATCTGCATACTTTATAGGGGACGAGACACTTTGAAATTGTGAACACTTGGAAAATTAACCTACCAAATGGTAGTGATAATAGAAGACCTAAAACAGTAGGAATGAAGTAGACCTTAATTAGCTCAAGATAGAGTCTTAAAGCTGCCAATGTTTTAGTAGCTACTCTGAAGTTAAATTTGACAATGGTGAAGTCTCTGGTAAATATTTAATGAAGCCTTTTCAGGAAGACTGATTCTATTCCTACTTTCCTGCACCTCATTATAATGTTTAAAATGTCAGTCGCTTTTGTTTCAAAATCACCAGTGGTAATATGGGAGAATATTGTGTTTAAAACACTGGAAAGTGCTGTTGGGACACAGTAAAGTTTTAATTTATAGCACACAATAAATGAGCATTCTGCTATTGCTGTTTGGGCGAGAGGGGAAGAGTGCGTATTTGATTAACATAATCTCTCTTGGCTGACAAATGGAAATGAGTTTAAATTAAGTCTTTAACCATTAATCCTGTCTGATTTCCTAGATAGTTTTCAGGGTCCAGAGACCTGGCTTGACAGGTTAGGGAGCAGATGTTAGTCTGGGTTTCTTGAGTAAAAATCTGCAGTTGTCCAGCTACCCCTTTTCTTCCTGACCGCCTCCAAGTTGAAGCGAATTATTTTTTGGCCAGAGCTATACTGCTTGGATTTGGTGGCGGGAGGAGAGGAAGTGGCTGTTTTGATGGAGTCGTGTTTTAGTTAGAGTCCTGTCTGCTAGCTAGAAAATAAAGCCAGCAATCCAAACTGCACTCCTGCCCCTTTATCAGGCCACAAATCTCTGTCCTTCATTTACAGTTGTAGGTTGAGATTCTATGCTGTATGCCTTTCTAGTTTTAAAATGTGACTGCTTTTGTGCAGTCACTGTTTTTGTGGATACATTTTTACTTCTGCTGGCTAACTAGTGTCTGCCATTGCCGAGGAAGGGGGAAACCTGGCATTTAATGTTCACTTGAATTTTTTTTTCTCTGCATCCGGTTCAAAATAATCCCAACTGCTTTTCTTATGCTTCAAAGCATTGCTATCTGGATAGCAAAATTTTAGGAGCTGAGGTAAATATGTGGAGATGCAGAGTGGGAGTGAGGGTGTTAGCCTTGTTTCTAAATGAAAAAGAAAAGGATGTTATCTTGCTCTGCACTTATGTTAGGTTCTTTTGTTGTATTCTGCCCCTCCTTCTATCCCTTCACCTTCTAAATAATTAAATTTAAAGTCAGCAAATGTTTTGCATGATGTAGAGGTTTCGAAGTTCCTACAGCTAATAAAGGCAGCCAGGCAGAGAGGAGAGATCCCTGCTGATGAACAGTGTAGAATGATCTCAATGCCAGAGGAATTGATTCTTTGCTCAAATTTATCTTATATGTAGCATCTCTGACATCTAGTAAAGGATGCACTCATACTGCAGTTTGGGCATAATTAGTTAAAAAGGTCACTTAGCCATGAGACACAAATCAGTGGGAAAGAAGGCTTAGCTAGTTTTAATACTGATTATAGTTTTTGATGAGATTATGTCATGTGGGAGCCATGATGTTTATATTGGAGTCAATAAATGCTTGTTTAGTTTAGTGTTGTAATTTTTTAATACGTTCCTATGGAAAAGGATTCTTCTTTGCTATAATTAATGTCTGAATAGCGACACTCTTAATGTGGAATGCATCTGATAAGGAAATGGGAGGGAAAACTGTTACTTTCCCAGAGCAAGAATGGTAGAAGTACATGGTGCAGACAGACCAAAAGCTGATTCCTGTAATCTCATGTCTCTCCCCGGAAGAGAAATACAGGTGGCAGTGTGACAGTTCATTGTCAAGAGCTGTTCAGCACAGCCTGCTCTCAAATTGTAAGCACAAAATACTGATGGTGTTGGGAAAGTAATAAAACTTGCTTTGTTTGTTTGCGAGGATTTTGAGAGTATTGGCTTTTGTAGCATCCTTAGGAAGTTTTCAACAGGCATCAAACCATTTCAGGGAAAATGAAAATACTTGGTTACCTTTGGATAGTGTCTATATTGTGCAAGTCAAGCATCGTTACTGTGATGGATAATCATGTTGGATGATCAAGGATTTCAGAAAAATGTCTCTACGATGATACTGCCTTCAAAGGCATGACAGTACCACAAGTTGTTTCTGAGAGTTCAGGTCTAATCCAGTTTAAGTGTAGCAAACAACTTGGATCATCACCTGTGTATATGCTGCCTTTCCTGCTTTAGTCGTTTTAGCCTACTGGAGTGGCTCATGAAGTTGCTTTCTGCTTGATTCAGGTTTAAGCATAGTCCTGAACTGATCTAGAATTCTGTGCTGGTATCATCTGTCTGACTGCCTTTGTGGATCCACGGTGCCAGTAGGTAAATGTGAAAGTTGACTTTGTTCTGAAAAATCAAATGACTTAAGGAAGGCACACAGAAGGGCCATATTTATAGTGCAAATTGAAGGTAATATTGGACTTCTCTTAAGATAACAATAGCCATTAAACTTTTTTACTTCTGCAGTCTGTCTCTGAATGATTTTCTATTAACATCACCCTTCAAATCAGGAAAACGAAAAATGGTTTACATGAGAATTTTGGAGTTTATTTTCCTATTGAAATGTTTAGAATACGGATATGAAAATCAGCTTTTGTGAAAGTTTTTCAATGATGCATATGGAAGGTGATACTTCCAGATATGACATTGTCAAACATTTATTTTGTAGCTATACAGTAATATATACTGTATATTGACAGTATATATTGAGAAACAAAAGGATTATTTATACAGAAAAAACCAGCAGCAGAAATGCTTCTAAATACAGGCCTCAAAAATATCCGTTGAAGGTTGCATGTCTTGCTGTGAAAGCATAGCTACAAATTCTCAGCCCTTGTGTAGTAATATAGTGGCAACTTGAATCTGTTCAACAGCTGCTTGTTTCAGAACAATGTTTGATTCTTCTATAGTTCTAATGCTTTTTACTGAATATGACCTCAAGAGGTGAGCTGCTCTGATAAGATATGCTGGTTTTACATGCTAACAATGCATAATTAGATTAAAATAAAACTAGGAAACATTTTAGCCCCATGGTGATCACCAGTTCCAATAAAACTAAGACTGTCTCTGGCACTTAAGTGTTCTTAGTCCTGGAAGAGGGTAAACTTCTGACCAGTCTTCCTAATTTTTTTTTTCTGCTATGGTCATTCACTACAAACTGTGTTTGGCTCTCTTGCCAGCTGCATCTTTTCAATTATTTCTACTGTTACTTGTTAACTTGCTCTTGCCAATGTATAGCACCAGTTTTACTGCCTTTCCCTCTAACAATATATTTATATTTCAGGGAGTTGATTCACTTGGTCATTCATCTTTCTGAAGCTCTGCATGAAGCACAACTTAAACTGATACTGGTCATCCCTCCTGCAGTTGCAGCAGGGTGAGTATTCCTACTTAGATGGCAGGTTCCAGATGAGAAATACTTTCGTGTCTGATACACAATAAATTCAAAGCTTTGTTTGTAGCTATGCAGCTTAAATGAATAAGAAGTTATTTGAGTTTGATTGGTAATCGTGTCTTCATGCGTGTTGCACTGAATAGTCTTAGTAACCATGTGCGTTCATATATACCTCATAACTTCTGATATCAAAATAACTTGCAGAGGAGCCTCCTATTGTGCTGTTAACCCAAAATGTCTGGTAAGAACTTCTAGGAGAACAAGAGCAGAAACAGTTTTGGAGCTTAATGACTTGTTGCCAAGGAGTGGAAAGGGTGTCACAAAGGTAGCATATAAAAGAACGTTCTGAGCCTCTGGGCACAATCTCAGCTATGATAGATAATAGTTACTCTTTAAGTAAGAAAAACAGAGCTACAGGATGGAATTATAGCTATAATAGGGCTGTGGGTTTTTTAGATTATTTATTTTGACTTGATAGTTCATATGTACAGAAAATGCATGTAGTAAGAGGGTAATATTTAGAATTGTTAATAATTCTATTTATTTGTGCAGTGATTTGAATCTGATGGATGTATGAGTTTATATGCTCTTCTGGCTCAACAGCAGTAAGCAGTTCTTATTTTTCAGTGTTTATAGCAGAGAGATATTTACTTCCTAAGATTGTATTTGTTAAAAAACCAAAACCCATGTGGAAAATGAGAATGTAATTTCATTATATGTGGAAGGAATTTGAATCTTAAGTTTTTACATTTTTAGGAAAAGATTCTGCATTGTCTTTAAGTGATGTATAGTAAAACTGAAAAAAATCACAATTTTACTATATCTCTAGTCTTTTTCTGGAAGGAAAATGGCACTCCAGTATTTCAGTATGTCAGGGAGATTGTGTCTAGTCCTTCAGGGTTTTGTGTGATCAATCAGTGATTACATCCATGTGAGAGTGAGCAGATAAAACTGAAGACAAGGGTAGAAGGTGATTCAGAATGCCAGCAGAGTGATGTGACTTCATTATCGTCATTTCAAATTGAAATGTGGGCTATGCCAATGCTATACAGCTTTATTAGCAAGAGTTTTGCCAGTATCCATCTGCAATTTGGTAACACTTGTTCACATTTGGATGCCCTTCCAGCTCAAAAGATGCATGGTATCCTTGCATCGTGAGCATAAGCTATCTGTTGTGCTACCTTGTGGAAAAGTGTTTACGGTATACAATACTGCTACAAGGATATACAAGGAATACATCATGCCTTTCAGAGAACTGTGGTAATAAGGGTTATCTTATCCCAAGCACTACCAGGTTCTGAATCTCTGTATTCCGCTCTCCTCTTTCCTTGCTTCTCAAAGGTAATGAGTGTCCCTGTTACACTGTGGATAGGCCAAATGTTAAAGTTATGTGTATGTCATGGGTGATGGCCTTTTATTGCCAGAGTGAGAAGCTCCAAATCCCCATTAGTTGTTTTTAAAAGGTTTGGTGGGGACTCTTGTCATATGGGACTGCAGAATAATGAAGCATAACCTGTTGTAGAGGATTACGTACACGAAACAGTCTTCATAAAGTAATTGAGTATGTTGCGGTGGGTTATGCTAACTGCAGAATAGGTGACAAATGGGACACGTGCTAATCCTATGTTGTGCTTATTCCTTATCTCTGAATTTTACCTAAAGCAATAGGTTCCTCCTCCTGGTTATGCAGATATTTCTGGCTTACTGGGCTTGACTTGCTAATAATGATAACTGGGGAAGGCTCGTAATATTTGCATAGTTGGCAATGCAAGATTATTTTTTTTCCAAGTTTCCTTTTTCCTTCAAGCTGTTCAGCAACCTTATGCCTGCACATGAAAATTCAATGATGTAAGTCAATCTTAAGTAGAGAGTCATTATTGGGTATTTTTCAGATAAGAGTTAGTAGACAGCTAAAGAAAAATATTACAATGATTTACTTTTCTCACCTTGGGCTATATAACAGTATGGACAGGCTCTCAGCCACTACAGTTTATGACAGTTTAACAGCACAGTTTCAGGATGGTGTTGTACAACCTCCTAAATTTCTTATAGGCTGTCACAATCTTTCAGTGTACATTCATTTTCAAGGTGCCAAAAAGGCTGAGAAAATGGAATGCCTGAGCAGGCTTATAAATGTCTCTTCTGCAACTGGACTTTTCTCTACAATGGTCTCAAGTTTTTGTTGTGTTTTGTGGTGGGGGGGAAACAAAGCACGAGGGGGAAACAAAGCATTTCTGCTTACAGATATCTGTGCAGAGCTTAAATGCTGCCTGCTGAAAAGATTCAGGCACCCTGTAGTAGGTGACTAAAAAGTTGTTTATGTGCTGAGGTCAGTTAGCGTCTGCACTGTAACTGTGATGTCACCTCTTCTGTAGGTTAGTGATGTAATCCCATCCAAACCAGTTCCTGAATATAGGATATGTACTTTCTACTATCTTAAGACTGTAAGCCCAGAATAATAACTACCTCTAATTTTGTTCTTCAATACCTGCATGAAATCTGATTGCAGTTTATTTTCTGTAAAACTATGTACTTCAGGATGGTTTTTATTGCTTTA
Organism: Pelecanoides urinatrix; assembly: GCA_013400755.1. NCBI lineage: Eukaryota > Metazoa > Chordata > Aves > Procellariiformes > Procellariidae > Pelecanoides > Pelecanoides urinatrix. The sequence goes on along the minus strand of VZTQ01001540.1, from coordinate 386,005 downwards.
TGTTTTCCTCTATTGCACGGTATAACCATTTTATATTCTCAAAATGAAGTAGCTAGTTTAATGCAAAAATCCCTTTGCTTCTGTGTGGCTGGCCACCAAATTTTGATAGGCAGAGAGGGAGAAGCAATGTCTTGAAGACTATGGCAAAAGCAAACAAAATACATTCCATGTAAATTGGTAGGCAGTCCTGTAAAATAATACCTGTGCCGAGCCCTTTTCTTTAGGGACTGAAGGGCTCTGACAGCCTAGCTGCATTTTGAGGAGATTCCTTTCTTATCACTCAAGCCCCTCTGTTTCTACCTCAGTTCTGCTGGTTTTTGCATCATGTTTTGTGAGACACTGTATTCGTAGAACAGTTTTAGTTTCTAGTGCCTTATGGCATTAAGAGAGTAGATCCAAGTCTCAGTACAACACTAGACTTGTGCTGTTGTTTCTTTTTCTGTGGACATGGTGTGGCTTCTTCCCTTTTCCTCCCTGTGCTCTGTATTTTCCATGATCTTCCCATGTCAGAATACACACCTGTAATCCTGAGGCAGTTTGGCATGCTGCTGCACTCCGAATCTTGTAATGCACAAAAAGGAATACACTATATAAATGGGGTCAAGAATTTATTGTTCGTCTACTTAATGTTTTAATGGTCTGATAGTCCCAATTATCTAGTTAATACAGAAAAGCCTCATTAACATTACAGCTGGAATTGTTATGCAGAGCCTTCACACTTTCTACCCCTTTCCTATGGCTCACCCTTCCACTGTTCCTGTGGGTCCTGAGGTTGACAATCAGTATTCCTTGAGCAGAAAGTTGAGTCATCAGCATGGTGAGGTCTTTCTCAGGAGCAATGTGATATTCATGCTGGAAGTTTCTTCTTTGTCAGCCTTGGGTTTCACTTGGGGCTATTTCACATGTTTTCTTATCACAATCTGCTTCCTCTTCATTGGCTCTCAGCTGAAGTTTGAAGTTTGTGCAAACTCCTCAGTTCGGTCCTTTTCCATATGTGGTATTCCCAGAGCTGGAGGCAGTAGTCACTTGACCACCACACAATTATTTGAAAGAAAGTTCAGGCCATAAGATGCAGAAGATTTTAAAAAGGAGGAAGCTTTTAATCAACAACTGTTTCTCAGGATGAGGCATCACATGTGTTGGAAGTAACCAGAGCTGCAGGGCGGGTATGTTGTTCCCTACTGTCATGGATGTCTTTGTGTGGCTGTTGAGAGCCACTTTTGTGGCTGGTAATACTTGAGTCTTAGGAAGCCAGCTTTCTCTGTCAAGAGAAGGTTGAGAGTCATTCAGATTTGCTTCAGAATATAAATGCTTAGGAGCTTCTTCTGAAGCATGGGTGACTTTGCTGGTAAAACTTTCTACTGTAGGGAAGGTTCCAGGAACTGAACCATGCTTTTGGCTATTGTCCTCTGAAATGCTAGCATGGCTCCCAGGAAACCAAAGTGTTATATGCCTTATTGTATTAACTCATTGCGCCACAGAGCAATAACTTCTTTGAAAATAAAGACATGGAAACTAAGTCGTTAAAAATCTATTCCTGGCTCATGAGATAAATTTTGCAACATTCACAGACCGTTAATACTCTCATTTCTTGCAGATTTCTCTGGAAAATTGTGAGCTGGTATGCCTTTGCGTCACATGGATATTCAATGGTGATAACAAATACTTTGAGATTCTTGTGCTTTGGTTAAGTCAAAAGTAATGAGGAATTACTATGTCTTCTCTCCTGTCTGTCATTTATTCCAGTCTTTCATCCTGCCTTCTTATGATCTACATTTCATCCCAATTGATAGTTCCTTTTTAAAGCAATTTTCTGTTGCTATTAATTGTAGTCTATTACAGATAAAGCAAAGGAGAACACTTTAAAACATTTTTCTAAAATGCTTTATCAGTCACTTTGTCACACAGATGCTTTTTAAAATGCTAATGCATCTCTGGTAGAATTTAAGTAATTGCTGTAAACAATGTTCACATTGAAGTGCATTTCCTCCTTTTGGTGGTAGGGAGAAAGTGCAAAATAGGACAAACCTTAAGATTCCTGTTCGTCATGATGCCTACTGACACTTCCAGATTCAGTCGCATAGCCAAAGGGATGTAAATCTGTTTTGTTTATATACAGTCACATGGTGCTCTAGTCTAGTTTTTCTAAATCCCAAAACAAGAGTTGAAGCCACTGTAAGCCCTCTGGATTCTTAAACACACTTTCCCTAGATCAGAATTTGCGTTGTTATGGTGACTGTATCTTTCAGGACTATTTCACAGTCGAACACCACACTGAGGTTTGGACCTTGTGTTGTCATTGCTCCTCCTGTTGCTGTCCTGCATATTGAGAGGATAGTGGGTTCACAGTTCCAAAACCTTACTGAACTGGCATTTAGAGATGCCCTATGAGATCTGGGAAGAGCTGTCTATCTAAAGTGCAATTTTTAACCTGAGATATGTATTACATGCCTGTCCCTAAATGGCCTTATCTGTAGAGGAGTAGTGAAGTATTCCTGTTTTCTAGCTGTGGGAAATAACATCCATAGTTTATATGAAAGAATCAGAAAGTCTCATTCCTCTAAACCAATTATTTTGTTTCTTTACACATTCCTAAAGTTTCTGGGATTTATTCATAAACAGGAGAGTGCATTAGTCACATTCTTTTCAATTAATACTGTTATATAAACCACCTATCTGTGTCTTCCATGTATGTCTTCCTATTGCATTAACTAGAAAAAACACTTCTTGAGTAGATAGGTAGCTGAAAGTACATTTATCAGTTACGGAGACATCCTAAAACATTCACAATGTCTCTGCATGCTTTAAAGCTCAGAAGTACATTGGAGTTAATGATATCAATAAGTAGAATCCTGAAATTTTCTTTCTGCCTTACTTGACTTTTTAGATAGTAACTGTACTTGAAAATTTTTGATTTATAGGATAACAAGCTTCAACTGAATGTGCTTCCCATTGTGTATTAAATATCTCATGTCTTGAAACACACTTTGGGTTTTAACACTTACACATGGTTGAAAGTGTGCTTTAATGCATCTTATATTCTTTATTTGTTGGAATCACTGTAGACTGATAATCAAAAATACAGAAAAAGGCATGGAAATAAGTACCATCAAGAATCAAATAATATGTTAGAGTTCAGCAGCTGGCAAAAGACTGATAAAGGAGACATGAGCTGTGTGTGGAATACTCTAACCAGCTGGGATACTAGGAGCTGAAACATTGTTCCTTTTGTGTTCTACCCTGATTAAAATTTAAAGAGAGAATAGTTAAATGTAAGCAGTTTATTTAGGAATTTGTAGTTTAGACTCCTTTGATATGCATTAAGATCAAAGCTGTCTGGCAGCAAATGCTATCTGAAAGGAGACGCTTTTAAGAGCTAAAAATACTGGTTTGCTTAGGGAAAAACAGTGTAGAAAATGCAGCATTGCATATGAGATCAAGTGCATGATGCAGGAAGGAAACGTATTAGGTCATCTGTTTAACTTCTTGAATTCAGCTTTTGCAAACAAAAACTAAGTGGGACTGATCCTCTAGCTGAAGCTTGCTTTCATAACTAAAGGATCTGCTGAAGCCCTTGGTTTTTGGTTTGCTTGTGAAATGTTCTGGGCTAAAAGAAAACTTCACTCGAAAAATTTTTTTTTTTTTTTTTAAATCCAGACATTTTATGTATTCCTTTACAACATTTTTTAATGTATCTGTTTACAACATTGTCCAAAAACAGTTGCACGGGCATAATCAAGGGGTGGGAATGTGTGTGGAGGCTGATCGGGAGGCAGGAATCTGTCTAGCAAGCTTTGCTGTCACAGAGAATGCGTGTAGAGCTACCATGGTGGCAAACGCAGATTGAGATAGTTAGTATTTCCATCCACTTGATGTCCAGGGATTGCATGATTTTCCTGCAAACCATAAGTGATTTGCAAGAGAGGAACAGCAGGAGCCAAAGCTATGCTCTAAAAAGTGTGTGTGTTATACTGTGACTCTCCTTTGGGATGGGAGACTTGTGGTTGCGTGTGTCTTGAGAGGTGCTAGGATTGCTGGGGTATGTAAATGGTTGCTAGAGCAGATGGTTTGCTGAAGACTTTCAGCCTGTCTTTCAACAGTCTCAAAATGTTAGAGTGTTACTGCTTTTAACACTCTTTAATGCATGGATATGGATGCACGTATAAACTATATGAGTACCATTTCTAAAACGGCAATGGGTAGCCAGGCATATTCTGCCCATTGGTGGTGGTGGGTAACTCCATTTGTGTTGACTAATCCTGGGCTTGATTAAATTCCTGGCTTAAATATGTGCACTTCAGTGATTATTGTACTGCAGAAATTATACTGGTGAAAGCTGCGTGGATGTTTTTATGCAGATATCACAAGCTTCTTTCCAAATAGGATAGCTGTGCTGGAGTGAACTATCTCTATGCCTAAATATGCTGTTGGGGGGAAAAAAAAAAAGATGGCAAGTGGGACTTGAAATTTGGTTGCACCTGTTCTCTTAAGTCTGTAAATCACAGGGATTGAGTTGGTTATTTTATTTGTTTCTCTGTACTTACATGCTTTATAATATGTTAGGGATGCTTTTTCAAAGGCAAAAAGTGTGGCTTTGAATTTGAATAGTAACTCTTTCCTGTCTGCAAGTAAATTGAATTTAATCTGACTAGATTATTACATATTTTGTCCAGGTTCAGCAACCATTTTATCCGTGGTGTTTCCCAGTTACTGTAAAGAAAACAGTGAGTAATTTTTTTTCTTGAGTTTATTCAGATGAGCTATCATCGGAAAGAGCATCAGTAATACTCCTGTTTCCTGCTGTCCTGAGAAAGAGCAAAGGCAGACAAAGAGCTCTCAGGAGCCACAGATAGGATGTTGTCTTCACAGGGATTCTGAATCTAGCCATGGTTGTATAACCACGGCCTTTCTGGTATTTGTAGTTTATTACAGACATTAGACATACGGTGTAACTGTGTTCAGGATCAACTTGGTATACACTAAGTCATTAAAAGCTGTTAGCTTTGCTAAACACAGCATTAAATAATTCTGTATTTACAGACAGGTTGTTAGCGGTCACTTTTCTTGGACTTTTATTGTCCCCTGAAGTATAATCCTTTGCACAAAGTAGCAATAAAAAATGGCATTGGCTTTGTAACTTCATAATATAACACTGTGCTCTTTACTTGCATTTTGATGATTAGGATATGCAGTAAGCACTTTGACCTGTATGATGGATATCCTTTTAAAACACCTGTCTTTAGGTTACAAGACAGTAGCTGCTCCTTGAATAGCAGATGGCCCTTTATCTCTTGAAGTTTTATGGAATCTGTAAATGAAAAAAACCTAAAATCTCAAGTAAACAAGTAAACTCAGTTGCCGACATTAGTTGCTCCTCATTTTTCAACAGCTGGGAGGCAGAAAAGCTCAGGCTGTTGTTTTTTAAAATGCTTTTGGTTAGAAAAAGGAAGAAAAGGGAAATTAATTTTTTTTTAACCAGATGTAAAAGTATTCATCATGATGATGACCTGCTGACAGCTTAACTGTAAATAACAGCTATAGTATTTGTTAGCAAGGTCAAGTCTGATGAGGAGCGGCTGAGGGAACTGGGGGTGTTCAGCCTGGAGAAGAGGAGGCTGAGGGGGGACCTCATCGCGCTCTACAACGGCCTGAAGGGAGGTTGGAGCGAGGGGGGGTCGGTCTCTGCTCCCAAGTAACAGCGATGGGACGAGAGGAAACGGCCTCAAGTTGTGCCAGGGGAGGTTTAGGTTGGACATTAGGAAAAATTTCTTCACCGCAAGGGTTGTCAAGCACTGGCACAGGCTGCCCAGGGCAGTGGTGGAGTCCCCATCCCTGGAGGTATTCAAAAGATGCTTAGGGACATGGTTTAGTGGTGGCCTTGGCAGTGCTAGGTTTACAGTGGGACTTGATGATCTTAAAGGTCTTTTCCAACCTACATGATTCTATGATTCTATGAAATATCTCGACTTATTTGACATGCCATTGAGAACTTTTTTGGGGTCTTTTTTAAGGAGGATCACATTTAAGATACTAAGAGCTTGTACTCATACCCTGAGTATATGATGAAGCTACGAAAAGCACTGGTTACTTTGTCACTATTAAGAGTTTTAGAATTACAGATGTAAAACCTGTTAACGTAGCGATTGCTGTATTTCTGGAAAAAAAAAAAAAAAATCTGCTGAAAACTTCCAAAACTTTGAAGTTTTGTATTTATCAATCATAATTAAAATACATGGAAGACAGTTTTAAAAGTGGATTGTTTCAATGTTTTAAGAAGCCCCAGGTAACACAAGGCAGCTTTATACTTTAGTAATTTTATACCTGTTGTATATGTGGTATTAAAATCAATCTTTGTTGGACCTCTGTAAAATCTGGGCCAAAGAAGTGGTAGGGCAATATATCTCATATGAAAGTGATCTAAAGCATTTACCTAAAACGGTAAGGCTGGTGGATTGTTTTTAAGTTTGTGGAAGATACCAGATTGGTAAGTAAACATTTAACAGGAGGTGATCATATCTTGAAGTTATTCCAGAAGCATTAAAAATTACCTGGGATTAATGCCATGAGATTAAGTAAAGATGGATATAAAATACTGTTTTTAGGAGGGAGCAGTAAAACATGGAAATGCATGGAAACTTTCTGGGTAGACCTGTGTTGGAAAAGGATCAGACAATTTCAAAATGCCGAGGCAACAGGACTGTGAGATGTAGGGAAAGGGACACTTTTCATTTTGAGATGATTGGTAGGGAGCTTTCAGGGTGACAAAAGGTAATTATCCTGCTCTTAGTGGTAGGCAGTTCTCCTGGAAAACTGAGTCTGGGGTGCTATATTTATAGGAGAATGTAGAAAAATGAGTGTGTTTAGAGGAAAGGAAGAAAAATGGCTAGACGTATAGGTAATGTCTTTGAGGAAAGTTTGAAGAACTGTATTTAGTATATTAAAAAGAGGAAAACAAGTGTCAGGAGACATAATTAAGTCTTCAGTTGTGTCAACAGGGGCTGTAAAGTGACAGTGATACATTGGTCTTTACCTCAGCTTGGAAGAACAGGATAAAAATACTCTTAGTTCATGACAAAGAATTCTTAGGTTGAACACTAGAAAAAGAATAATGTTGGATGGCAAAACACTGTAGAAACACCTAGGAAAATTTTGGCATCTCTACATGCCTTTTGAACTTGATGATACACATCTAGGTAGCAGGTGATGCAAGCTGTGCGAGGAGAAAAGGGAGAGCAGCACCTTTATTAATTTCTTTGGGTGGCAGAATTAATGCTCCATAAATGCCTGTTTGGCAGAAGAGTGCAAGGAAGCAGAGCTGAACCAGCAGGAGGAAGAAGAAAAAGAGTATGCTCCGTTGTGAAACTTTCTTCCTGTCCGAGGAACAAAGCATACAAATACACCTTCCCCCTGTTTCTCTTAAAGAGCTGAGGGCAGCTCCTTGTGCAGAGGATACACCTAGGACTCAGGCTAGATACTTTTGAAGACTTTCTTTGTTAAGCCTTCCTATGAAAGTTTTAGGTAAGCTAGAAATCTAGAGAAGTTTTTCTTTTAGTTGTGATTAAAAAAGGGTGGGTGGGGCAGACACAGCAAAGGAATGGAGAGAGCTGAAGATACCTACGTCAGGTTTTGGCATTCTGTTCTTAAATTGAGACTTTATAGGCTTGTTTTTAGCCTCAGTGAATTTAAATGACAGGTAAACATTTCCTAAATAATATCTAAAATACTGAAGAGGCCCATACTGTTAAATTTATAACCTTATGTGAATTTTCATGAATTGCCTAAAATTAACAAAACATGCCTATGACAAAACATTTTCTGTCAGGTACTGTGCTGGCTGTTTTCTCCTTGCTCTGAAAAGTTTGCCACATCTGTATGTAAAGCACAACATCTCAAAGTGTGTTTCTGCTTCCCGTCCATTCTCAGCTAAGGGCGGTCATATCCCAACCATCATTTTTAACTGCTGCTTCTTATTGTGGCTGATCTCTTGTTTGATTGGAAAAAAAAGTTGAAAATCATAGCACTTCTTACATTTCAAACAGTCTGAAGTCTTAAGATTTGGTAACTGATTTGGATTATGCTGAGGTTAAGTGTTCTTGACGCTACATTTTTTTAAAAGCAATGAGAATTTGCTGGCAGAGGATATTTTTGGTTTACGTATGCATTATGAGACAAGAGACTTTGAGAAAAACTGAAAATACCTCAAGAGCCATTACTGTATCCCTGTTTTTAGAGTAGGGAGATTATAAAGCCTTGACAGTGTTTTACAGTGATTCAGCAATTTTCCTCTTTTCCACCTCAAAGTGTTTTTGATTTAAGCCATTAAAGAGAATGCATTTTATGTTCAAATGGTGCTTAGTACTATTTTGAAAATCTTCATTATAGTATACTCATTGTTCTAGGAGCTGGATCTGTTGACATTCCTGAACAAGGTCAGGAGAAATGTTCTGTTTAGTTTTGTAGTAGTGAGGGCAGAGGGTAGACAAGACTGATTCTGAATTCCTGTATTTTTGTCATGAAAAGACTAAGTGTCTTGTTTGATAGCTTTGAAACGGCATTCTTCATTCATTGAATAGTAAGGTTTGCTATGGTGAGATGTGAATATATGGAGTTAACTTAGCTTCTTTCAGGAAATCCCTGGGGAAAAAAAAGAGGCAGTTAACACAGATGCCTATTTAGTGTCATGCTGTTTAGGCAGAATTAGTCCAAGATTGATAGTAATCTGGACAAATATTTAGTCTTTTATAAAAACATATAGCTGAAATCCTTCCATGTCTGTATGGGGGCTGTAAAGGTTAGAGTGTACTAATCCTTTCTTTGGGAAGGAAGAAATTGTATTTCCAGGAAAACAAGATGTTATCTTGTTAAAAACAGTTCTTTTGGTGGAGTAGAAACTGAAAACAAAACTTTCTGGAGAAATCGAGAAGCTTTTTCTAGTGTCTCTGCTGTTTTTGAAGAGATATTTATGTAACAGGGTTTTCCTCCTTGAGACCACTAGTTGACTGTTCAGAATAGGTGGATGTTTCTTTGTGTTTTACATTTGTTGTGAGAATCATCTGTCTCTTAGACCTCACTTTAAGTTTTATGGATCAAGATCCACCTTTGTATTAGGGGGTATCCTAGAATTGTTCTGTATGCTGTCAGCAAGGTATGTAACAATGGAGTTCGGGGACGGACACCCCCCAGCATTTTCAAGTGATTTATCTTTTTAAAATGTTCTTGCTAAAGTTCAAGTTATTAATACCTTTGTTATGCTAAATTTAGTATAATCTCTTAAGATAAATAAAAAAAGAAAATGCTCAAACAATATACATTTGCTCTCTAAACTTTAAAAGAAAGCCAGACAACTGAATTAAAGAAAGTCACTTGTTAAGGAGCTGGAACCAAAGATGGCTGAAAAGCACGATTTCCAATTTGTGCCAAAACATCCTGCAAACCAGAAGTTTTGATATTCAGGTTCTTCAGCTTACTCCACTGTAATGCTGTTTTAACACCTGTTTGTTTTTTAGAGAGTTTGCAAAATACTTCTCTGCTATGCAGCAGTCTTGCTCACAACTGGTTACTTGTTCGTGAAACGTGCAGTTAAATCTGTAGTTAAGCATGTCTTTTGTTTTTCACTTTTTTAGATTCTAGGCTTTGAAAAGACCATATTAAAGCTACTACAGTCTTGGCAAATAATCCATATCAAATTTGTCTGTCTGTATTGTCTTCTTGAGATGCACAGCAGTAGTGCAGCTGCTTTCATTTGAAAGCCCCAGGAACCCAAACCACTTTTCTCTCTTCAAATATTTGAACATAATATATGCTCCTCATTCAAAATACAGGAAGCATCCCTAACTTCGGATATTCATATTTGCATATGTAAGAGTAGGGTAAAAAAAAAATCTACAGCCTCTCACCCTGTTAAAGCTTCTCTAGGTACGTACTGTCAGTATTTTCCACCTCTAAACTTCTACTTTTCCAAAATTAAGATTTTAGCACTCAGTTTATTCTTTATTCTTGCCGTAAAAACATTGCGGACATGAAGGACTGTCGTAAGTAGCTTCAGCTCTTCTTTCCAGAGCTGGTGTGCAATGAAGATTACCAGAATCTATGCAGTCTTTATTACTGCTATCCAGTAGCAGTGGATATCAGCTCAGTTGTGCTACCCGGCCTCTTGGGAAAGACTGGCAGCAGGGCAGACAACTTGTCCCTCCTCTTACGTTGTACTGTCATGCTCTTCTCCGCCTTTCCTGTAAATGTACATACATACTTGGCTGAAAAGCAGGAAGAGTACATGATGAAAATTGCTCGTTGGCCTCACAGTTGCCCAGCTCAATGGATGTCACAGCTGACCAGTGTTTTGCATATGTCATAAAGGAGACAGGTGGTTTAGTCTCTTGGAAGTTGATTATGAATGGATACTTGTAATTATTAAGGTAATCTGTGTTTTTCACCAGGAGTCTGTCAGCTTTAGAAATTGCTGCAGATTCAATTGCCTTGCCATAACTTTGTGTATACGGCATTATATGTTTGTGGGTTCATTATTCCAGTGTGTGTGTGTGTGTGTGTATATATATATATATATGTGCTGTTTTCCTTAGAAGCATTTCTAGCAAGTAGTAATTCTGATGCAGAATATGCAAGTAAACAACAAGGTAATTTTTATGATAATGTATGGTATACAAATTCAATTAAATTGTTGACAGCTTCTAAGATGTCTCTGTTTTGGAGTGAAATGGGAACTGTCACTTAATTTTAACATCATTCTCAGGCAGGACTATGCGGGCCAGAATGTAAAGCCTTGAAATAATGCCAGGGATCAAACCAGCAAGAAACCTATTGCTTGTTTCAGATGGAGTTTTAAATTATCAGATTATGTCAAATAACAGCATACTAGAAAAACAACTTTGTAGAGTAGTGTTTATTGAGTAGGATTCTGTTTTACCAGTACCTGCACTTAACATTATGGAAGGTTAAAACATTTGTGAGAAACTTGGCCATAATAACCTTATTTTGTTGGAATCAATAATACTCTTGCTGCACTTTTCTGATCTTTCTACATGTCTGATTATCTTTCTTACTTTTCTTTCCAATTTGACAAAAGAGGTCACATAAAAGCAAGCAATTCTAAAAATGATCAGTATGTGTTCATTGTAGAGTTAGCTAGTATATACTCCAAGTGTGCTCTCCCATGCTTGCTGTTGCTAATGAAGAAGTTTGAATGTGGAAGACAATCTCTTTGGGCAAGCAATATACAGAAAATGGGACTTGGGAAGGAAAATCTGAAAACTATAACTATGCACAGTTTCCTGTTTGTTGTGCCTAGTTGGTAATAACACATTGCCCTCCATTGTTCCCATAGTTGTCAATCTTCCTGTGAGTATCCTAAAAAAAGGCACTTTCAGGAATATGGAAAGTACAATTACATATCAAGAGATTTTGAAATCAGGCTCCGTGTGTAAAATTCAGCACTCAAGAAGGCATAGAAATTACTCTTAAGTGGGCTGTCTAGGCTAGCTGACTGGCATAATAGTTTTTATTGCATATTAGAGAACCTGTAAAATAAGTGTGACTTGGATCAGAAGATACAGCTTGAGATACAAGTTCATATTGAGGGGAGAAGAAAACTGGCTTGGAAACGACTACTGACTACTTCTGAGTAACAGTTATTGGAGAAGGTTTAATAACCTCTTCAAATTATGGTAATACTATCAAATCATACCCAGAATCATGCTGTTGGGCTCATGGGTTTTGTTTCCTCCCTGTATAAAGACTTAAAGCAGAGGTCACATCTCTCTTTAAACTGAATTCTGTTAGCTACAGTAAATCTGGATGCTTGTTAACTGCTCTAAACTACATCTGTTTCCCTTGCTGATGACTTCCCTGTTTTTGCTGCTGTTTGTTGGGCTGCCAGCTCAGTACAGCATGGCTCTGACTGCAGCCATAAAAGGTTCAATGCATTTTGTATAGACTCAGAAAGGACTTGAGAGGAGCAAATATATTCTTAGAAGTAGATTTTTAAAGACTATGCCTCACTATATGAAATTAATGCAGCCAAGGTTTGACTGCACTGACACATGCTGAAGCAGGTGTACACATCAGGTTTTGAATTCCCACTAGGGAAAATCATTAAAATAATCTGTAGGTCAACTAACGACGGTCAAAGAGGAGAAAGAGTGGAATGTATTCCTCACCATGTCTGGCGCTTGTAGCTCTACCAATTCTGAGCCAGATGCTGTAGAGCAATTACTGCATAAGTTTCAGTGTGAAGTTGGAAAACTTTCCAAAAAAAAGAAGGGGAAAAAAAAGAAAAAAAGAAAAATGATGAGCATTTTCATCTTTGCAAGGAGGAATTAAGCCTACATTTGGTGTGTTAGAGTTTTTAAATTAGGCTCATATGCTCCAGGGTACAAGCTTGTTTTGCATGATGTTCTGCTAGTGGAGCATGGCTTGCCTGGGCATTAAGCCCTGGCATGAAAGGCACTAGAATAGTTTGGAAATTAGGAGAACCAAATGGTGACACAGTGGATGTTCATTTATGCATAGTCTTGCTTAAATGACTTCTCTAAAGAGGCTGAAGCAACGTAACAGAAACAACGTTAAAGGAGAGCAGTTAATCTCCCCAAAAATGGAAACAGTAAATACAATGACAAGTACCGAAAGAAACTACTTCTTCTTTGGTATTCAAATTGCCTGGTTTTGTCAAACAGGTGAATTTCTTACATTGGTTTAAGAGTTTGAGATACAAATTCTTAAGTTACTTGAAAAATACAGTGTAAGTGATGCCGACTGGTCTGCCAGCATGCCTCAGCTCTGAGGACAGCAGTTTTCAGGCTCATGTGTCCATAGGTGTCTGCTGGGATTTCATGCTTTCTTTTCCAGCCATGTAATTGTTGGCATGTTTCTCCTTCTTGACTTCTGTTACTGGTTTAAACCAGATGGGCCACAGGTAATTAGTTTGGCTTCATGAAAACTGTGTAGGCTACTCCATGACAAGAACAGATCCCATGTTTCTCCCTATTTGGAGAGCAAGTACTGCAAAGGCAACAGCTGGGATGGGATATGTATATTAAGGAAGAGTGCCAGCCCGCAATGTTCTGCAAAAATTTCATTTGGTACATAAATACCATTTTGTTTCCTGATGAAAATACAGCAAGTTTTTACTTGTCAGTCTGTTATCATTTACAGTCCCCTAGTGATGTGAAGCACTCGCATTGTGGGTAGTAACCACGCCCAGCTCTTTTGTTTTGTGAATCTGTAGCACTCGGTTACAATTTTCTTGCTTGTCAAACCGGCTAGGTTTTGTTGTTGTTTTTTAAATGCTTATCCTAATCTAATCTGCGAATTTGGTAAAGAGATTCTTGCCGTTAAGAAAATGGTCAGTAATGCTAATAAAATCAGTCAGGTTTATGTTTTTAGGATGCACTTGGTAGAGATTTTTTTGTTTTGTTTTAAGTTGTGATCTTTTCTGTGAACAACTGACCGATAGCCCTTACGCCCTTTGAAGGCATCTGAATTTTACCATTCCTATCATGAAATTGGTGCAGCAGCCAGAGGCAGTGCACAGGGTTGCAGGGTTTTATTTCTGAATTTAAGCTACTATTCTGAACAGTCGAGAATAGTATTGGAAGGTGTATTATCCTAAAGCAAAAACAACCCTATAACTATGTGACTTTTGATATAAGTTTATCTAACAAGTTCTTAAAGTCTGCCAATGAATGAATGTTATTACAGTGCTCCCAGACTACCTGTACCATTAGAAGTTCTCCCTGATGTCTAGCCCAGACTTGCTAAAGTAATTATCTTGGGATATTCAGGCTGTTCCAACTCATTAGAAATGAACTGCTAAATTGTCATGTTTCCATTAAAATTCCCCTTTTTTTCATTTGCTTATTCTTTCATAATTTTTATCTCTTGGGATGATGTTTCTCTGACTTATTAACAATAAGGTGGTCTTTCATATTACATGAGCAAAACATGATTTGCAGATGTTAAGAGGATGGGGGTTAGTTGGGAGGGGAAGGAACCTCCTGCTTTTGTCTCTGCCTTCATCTGTCCCAACACTTTCAGTGTGTGAAACTGGGAGAGTGTTCTAAGAGTAGAACCAGATGAAAAGCCACAACTGGAAGAATGTATGTGAGCAGTGGTGATTGCACTGGTTTTATGGAGTTTGAATTTTATTTCTATTTTAAGAGGAATAGGACTTTCATACAGATTGTAAAAAAAGGAAGAATTTTATACTAACTTGGAATTTGTGTTATTTATTTCTCCCGCAACAGACTGAACTCAACACTATGGTTCAATGGACTAAAAGTTTTGGGTTTGCAATGTACAGTCCCTGATTTGTCATATTGATCTGGGTTTGTAGGTCAAAAAATCAGATACTGTATTTAAGCTCTGATTTAACTGACATTTGGATCATATCATTGCATGCAGTTCTTCAGCTCTTGCAACTTTTGTCCTTAGAAAGGAAACAGAGAAAAAGAATGCTGAATTACAAATGCTTGTGAACGTATTTGAATACTAAGTATGCGCATTTTCTGAAATGCTTAATGAGTAACATGCATCTCTGTAAAAGCCTTGATACGTTGTCTGCAAGGATGTGCTCACTGAGGGAGAGAGGTCAGAGATGGAGATCATGCTGTGCTTTTTAAAATCTCCAATCAACTGCTGGAATTCAGCCCCCACTATGTATTAAATCTGTTTTCATCTGTCTGAGAATCTCTCTTTTTTGGTTGATCATTCAGTATGGTCACGTTCTTTTTTTAACAGAAAGGATTAGATCTGTAATTATTGTTCATGGCTTTGAACAGTGGTATCATGTCAAGGTCCTGTTGTTGACTTGACTGCTTCATCCAATACTATTGCAGGCAGACCTTAATTCTATTTTTAGCATGATTTCTGAGGAAACAAGGTGTCTGCAAGCTTTATCTCTTCCACTCTTTGTCTCTCAGCAAAAGCTTTTTTTAGCATTTGACCAGTTTCAAACAAAATTGACATAAACATAGAGTTTTAATAGTCAGGTCCCTGCCACTTTATGAAAATAAGCAGCTGGACAGATGAAGATGACCTATCTTTTTTCCCCAAGACCCAGCAGTGAGAGGACATGGTAAATGGAACATTCTATAAGACACCAGAGAATCTAGTTGCAAAACATTCATGGAAACCAGGATCCACATAGAACTGTGTCTTAATACTGATAGTGGAGAATTACTTCAGTGAGCTGTCACCCTTGCAGAGTTTTGGAGAACCTAAAAGGAGATAGGGTAGTTGCAAAACTTCCAAGAGGATTTTTCCTGAAAAGAAAATGGCTTCAGATTTAACTTGTTTATACATTTGACTACTTCATTATCAATGCTTATAACTGTGTGATGCACAGGATAGAGGTTTTAGCTCTTTCTCCTATTTGCTGTAGAACAGACTGGATGCAGGAAGAAATGGTGAATTTTTTTTCAGTGATTGTGCATTAACTGAATTCAGTGGTCTGTGTGTTCATAAAATGCAATAGCATTATACTTTAGTGCAGCTAACAGCAAGGAGCTATGAAAACAAGTAATATCTGATGGTGAAGAAAGATGGGAGAAGGGAAGATTTGCAAATAGTTGCTTTACAGAGAAAACACAACAAGAAAATTAAGTCATTACTGAGAAGATGACTTCTGAAATAGATACATATAGGAAACAGAAAAACAATCAGTTTTCCATTATGAAGGACTATTCAGAGACGTGAGGATACAGAAAACTTCTCTTTTATAAGAGAGGGAGAAGATGAGGTAACCAAACAAGAATGCAGTTCGAACTTGCAGGGAATAGCAGTCAGTTACAAGACCTTTTTTTTCCTTATCTTATTTCATTTTGAGAGTAATCATAGTGAGACAAGAAGTAATTGAGAATGTAGATTCATTTGAAAGTGAATGAAAGTGGCTTGCATGGTTGAAGTATTTTTTTCCAGTCTTTCAATATGAAAGACTACAAAGTCAAAACCTTGTAGAAATACTTACCAGTAAAGCACTAATGGGAATTTTGATACATATGACCACATGCTGTTTGGAAGATTCAGGTAATAGACATTCTAGGCTATGAAACAAACTCCACTGCACTTATTTTAGATGTGAAAGGATAGAACGGTAAAAAGGGACTGTGAAATTCTAAGGTGTGTATACAGAAATACCGATGTAAAACAGGTGATTTCTTCTTCTAAGTCTGTGATGTTGTCCCTGTAATAGTTTCTGTATATACATACAGCAGCGTGCCATCAGGCAGTACTGACAGAGTGTCTGGAATATGTGCAGATAAGACCTATGCTCTCAGGGGAATAGTTGTTCCTCTCTTGCTGTGTTGTCTAGCAGAAATTTGGGTCAGGAGCCTACAAATGGAAACGGTGAATCTCTCAAGAAAGTAAAGGAGCTTCTTAGTCACGTCGAAAGTGACATAGCTAAGAATGGGAAGAAATTAATACTGGGCCATGTAAACAAGGTTTCAGCAGGGAAGTCAGTATTTTATCCAAGAAAACGCATCTCTTAAAAGCGTGTTGGTGGAAGCTTCATCACCTCTCAAGGAAATGGGCTGGTCTAAAACAAAAGTGTTGATGTGTCTCAGGGACAGCTGTTCTCTGTACAAGAAAAGGACTGTGTCGCTTATTAGAAAAATTTCTGTGTCTTAAACGTTATGCTCAAAAAGTAGAGTGCTTTTTCTCTCAGTAACTCAGTGGTTCCCTACAAAAGGACAGGAAAGATGGAATAGAATATTTTCTGTTGGAAGGGACCTACAATGATCATCTAGTTCAACTGCGTGATTGCTTCAGGGCTGAGCAAAAGTTAAAGCATGTTGTTAAGGGCACTGTCCAAATGCCTCTTAAACACTGACAGGCTTGGGGCATCGACCACCTCTCTAGGAAGCCTGTTCCAGTGTTTTACCACCCTCTTGGTAAAGAAATGCTTCCTAATGTCCAGTCTAAACCTCCCCTGGCACAGCTTTGAATCATTCCAATGCGTCCTATCACATCTGAGAAGAGCTCAGCACCTCCCTCTCCGTGTCCCCTCCTCGGGAAGCTGCAGAGAGCCATGAGGTTGCCCCTCAGCCTCCTGTTCTCCAAACTAGACAAGCCCAAATCCTCAGCCGCTCCTCACTGGACGTTCCTTCCAGCCCTGACACCAGCTCTGTCGCCCTCCTCTGGGCGCATCCAAGGACCTTCACATCCTTCTCAAATTGTGGGGCCCGGAACTGCACACTGCACTCGAGGTGAGGCCGCACCACCGCTGAATACAGCAGGATAATCACCTCTCGCCTCTTTGGTGCACCCCAGGACACGGTTTGCCCTCTGGGCTGCCAGGGCACACCGCTGGCTCCTGCTGAGCCTGCACAAGCACCTGGGATAATGTCCTATACACATCTGGACATTATATCCAGACCTCAGCTGAAACGAATTATTTGTTGTATATATGGTATCAGAGGTGGTTTTCTGCAGTTAAAGTGCCGCAAATTTCATCTCTGTGGTGAATTTCTCCTCATGGAGCAACTTTTACAGCTCATATAGATGCAGATTTTGCCAAGATTAGATGACTGTTTCCAAACCTGAATAGCTGGGAATTTTGGTGGAGTTTAATAAGTTTCAGAGTTAACTGTGTTGAACAATGATGTAAGAATCACGAAAGAACACTAGTGCATTTGAGCAGAATGTTAAGGAAACTGAATGACATTTGCTTAAGGTATTGAGTTAGAAAAATACAAATGCAAATATCATTTGAAGTGTCTGGCTCTTACAACAGCAGTAAAAAAGATTTAGTATAAGCTAACATAAAAAGTATATCTTTTTCTGCTTAAATTTACTTCTTGAATCCAAATTGTTTCATATTTATAGTGCATGTTGCATAATTTCAGTATATTTTTAGGCCAGTAGGAGCAGTTTCTTTAAACAGCAGATTTTTCTTACGTTCAGTGTTCAACTTCACTCTTCTAACGAGTATGTTTGTTAGACTCCAAATGAGATGTAATTTTTGAACTTTGTCTTATGGTGAACTCAAAGATAAATCAAATGAAGCAGTTCAGAGGTCAGGGTTAATTCCATGCAAAGAGACTTTTCAGATATATTCAATCTTTTGCTTTCCCTATTATTCATGTTCATACACCTGACTTCTGCTCCTTCGCATTTGTGGTGTTGATAGTGAGCAGATAAAATCACCAAGGTTTTAGTCATCTGACAGTTTAATAACAAGCTGTCTTTAGTATGTATATTGTACAGTGCTGATAAATGATGATGAAGTTTCTGCCACTTCACTGAATATTCTGGAAATGGTATTCAAGGCTTAGAAAAATGACAGGCTTTTGGCTTAGACTTGGAAACTTTTATTTTCATGGACTTTGCATATTCTGTGTCAAGTCTCTTGATTTCCGCTGCACTGGTTTTCTCAACGATGTAGTCATTAGAACGTACCTGCCCTTGAGTTAAGTTTACAATTAAATATCAGAACGATTGGAAAACCTCAAATGAGAAGCAGAATAGCTGTTGAAAAATATTTAGTTTTTATCCTTGAGTGCCAATTTTCTTGACTCAGAACAATTCTCAAGGCATAAATCAAATAGTCTTGTTTTTGCTCCAGTGGACTGTTTCCCGAAGTGCTTGACTAGAGCAGAATTGACTGGTGGTGCTGATTGAGCTGGTGAGTGGTGCTTGCTTTCTGTGAAGAGTGGTGGTGTTTTAACACTATCCATGAATGGACAAAGCGTATTCATTGCTGCTGGGGTTGTTCCAAGTTGGAGATGTACGACCTTGCTCCTCAGAGCAAACTACTTCCTTTGTAGTGGAAGTAGTTCAGTTACAAGCTTGCTTTGGAGAAAATGATGACAATATCCATTTTAACCTGAGGTTTTTTGTTAGGTGTTTTTCTTCCCCCCCCCCAATATTTCTTGACAGTATATATGAAAAATGGATGTAGAGGGCAAGTTACATGTACAACTTTCATTAAAGTACTACCCAGCTTAATCTATAAAGCAATCCAACTTGCCCTAATATCTAATACACATTATAATTACTTTTTGTGCTTTTCCCTTCATGAGTAATCACAATCAATTTACTGAAAATGTGTTTTGCTGGAGTTTGCGTTAGGCAATTGCTTTGCCTACAGACATCCAAGTTGCCATGCCATTGTTTCAAAGATGTCTTTCATTTTCTTTATTCTTGTAGAACAACTGTAGTTTGCAATTGCAGTAAATGACAAGCAGATAACTATCCAAAAAACTGAGGTCCACCAATAGGTTCCCAAAGTGAAGATTTGTTTTAATTTGTTAAAACCCTGGAAGGAAAGGGATAGGATTTCTCCTTAATATTACAAGTGTATCACTGGTTCTGAAAACTTGAGACTTCCAGAACACCACTATGCTTCATACATAATGCTTCATACAGCTACAGAATCCAGTTTATGTTTGGTCAGGTTCATTGACCTGACTTGCAAATATCATTCATGCTTTGCTCCTTCATAACATGACAGGCATGTTAAATGATTTAATCTGCCCCACTTTGTAACCTGTATGGTGTTAACCTCTTTCCTAATGTGATGGAACACAAAGTGTCCTTGTAAATGGATAAATGAACGCTGTTATGCTCTAGTGATCCACTCAGCACATATTGCTGGGTGGAGAATTTGCACACTGATCCAAAAGTGATAAGGATCAAAATAAGTGATTTTTCAGTTTATTTCTTGCATGTGTCACTGAGCATCTTTTTGTTTTTTACATTTAAGATGGAACATGAGTGGTTTTAATGTGTACTTTGTCTGGATAGGGGTTGCCTACTAATTTCTAGATCAAGTAGCGGTTTCTGATATTACTGGGAAGGTCTGGATTCTTCTCTAGAGGAAAAGACACTCTCTTCCTAGAGGAATCTTGCACAACTCTAAGTCTGCCTCTCAAATGGCAGAGTCACACCACAGAGTTTGTAGCTGTTGAACCACCTTTTTTTTCTTTTTCTTTTATGATGGTCCCCTATGAACCCTGCTCTTGCAGGCTATTTAGGACAATATGCCACTTCTCTATCTGTCTGTCTCATCTTAACATGCTTCATAGCCCTCTGGCTGAGGACATGGTTCTCCTGGCAGGAGCTTCTCCTTTTTAGTTCAGTCCCGTCTTTGCAATGTGATTAAGGCTGCCTTATGTTCCCAGCTGTGCTATGTGTGCTGCTAGTTTGAAGTTACAAATTCTCTTTGAGACAGATTCAATGTTTTCAGGCAACTTGTGTGCATTAATTGTTTCTGAGTTGAATGGTTGAAGGAAGTTAGTAGGCTCTGAGTCCAGAACTGTCAAAGACACATCCCCTCGCCCATGAAGCTAAAATAGATATTAAACCAGTGCTAGATTTTGTAAATCAAGAATAAGCAAAAAAAGGGGGAAGTAAGAATTGTGTTCCATATTTCATACAAAAATATGCCGAAGGCATAACTAGACTTTTGTCTAGAGAAGGTCGTAGAATGAATTTCTTCTTCACTCCCCTGCCCCAAAAGAAGAAAGAAATGGACGTGTTTTTGTCTAAAGACGTTTGTATAGTCTTTTGCTAAAAGCAGGCAGTTGTATTGGCCTTCTGCTTTTTAGGACTCTTTTGGAAGGGAATGAAGAGAAACGAAAGTGTTTTTCACCGGTGAGAGAAAAAGTACAGTACAAGCTGAAATTATCGTTCTTTTTGAGATTAATAAAAAAATTACCTTTGGTTTATGTTTTTTGTATCAACAGCTGCTCTCATCCATTTATTTAAGTATGGATCAGATAACTTAGTTTTATAAGTATCAAAAACAGTTTGACAGGCCAAGCAATTAAAGGTTTTGTAAAAGCTTTTAGATTTCGGTTGATGGCTACCTGAGGCAATTTGATTAGTCTGCAGCCCTTATAATCACTATTGTAGCCATGCTGGGAATGCTTGTTTGGTAAGTATGCTGTGGAAGTCTGATTCTTCCCCCTGGCAACATAAGTAGCATCGAATTTTTTTTTTCTTAAGCATTTATTATAAGAATGGCACTGAAATATCTTTTTTTGCCACCTCAGAATGAAAGATTTTTCTTACCTGATCAAATGGTATGAAACCCAAAGGAGAGAATAAGCCGGGTTATTGTAGTAATTTATCTCTTCCTGTTGTTTTTGTTTTGCTTTGTTTTAAAAGGACTAACCAGCCGGGAATGTTCACAAAGAAAGAATTTGATCAGTTGGCCTCAGCAATAGACAGCTTCAGTCTCATGACATATGACTATTCAACACCACAACGGTAAGACTCCAGCTAACATTAGAAAAAGATTACTAAAGGAACTGATTCCCAGTTAAGTAACTATTAAATCTACAGTATGAGTTCATTTTTTTAGTAAAGTGGATAGTGTGTTTTAACTATATCAGATACTAAAGTTTTGGATTAGTAATTAGTATAGGTGACTTTTGAACAAGCCAATAACTCAGGACATTGTTTAATAGCAGTGTGTATTTGGCACCCAGATATTGTGAAAGGCTTTGTAGTCTAGTTGAAAAATTATCCTTTTAGTAGTTCCATAACTCTTTTCCAGGCCAGGTTCTTTTGGTTTTAGTTATTTAGCACAGTTCTGCAGGATAGGTACAAGAATAATCTAGTACATGTCATTGTCGAAAAAATTAGCTTTAAAGCACAATTGACCACACATTTTCTTCGTCCTGAGGCAGCAGACTGCCTTTTGGCAGCACCGCTAATGTGGACTTGCTTGAATATGTTTTTCCATTCTTCCACTAGTCCCTCCCTTGTACTGATACAGCTGCTTATGCAGCAGTTCATCAAACCAGATCAGGGAGCTGATCTAACTGAAAAATAACACAAAACCCCACTCTTGTACATGAATATTCATTTTAACCGTGTGAAAGTGGAACAGCAATGTAGTTGAGAGGTCCTTAAACTCTACAGAGACTTTTTATGTTACTGTTCTCCAAGAGCATCGTTCATTTCCCCTCCAAATTGCAGGTGAGATATGCTTTTGGAATTCCTGGGAGATTCTGTGTATCTTGCTTCAAGGTGGCTGTCCAGAGTTAATATTTGTGGTAAACTGGCAGATTTAGAAATGCCGTCATTTTTGTGTTTATTACATCACTAAACCTTTGTCACCTGTACTATATTAGCATTTTGATAATGTCTAGACATGTTTAACAGAAAGGAACTTTTGTCTCTTCTGAAAAGAATTTATATTCCTCCTTCCTTTCTCTCCCCAGGTCTGTCTCTACATCTTCAAGCCTAGCGACCTAGGGGAGAACAAACATAGGCAGTAATGTGTACTGAAGTTAGAACAGTTTTTTGTTACTCTCCTGCTGGAATATGCAGCATAGATATATCCAGTTTAGCTTTCCTCTAGGTAAATCTGACATCTGTGAAGGTGAGGTGCTAAGGGCTTTTGTACAGGCTATACAAACCCATCGGGAGCCCCGAATGTGTTTTGAAATACTGTGCTATAGGCTGCACCTTTCCTGTGTGGCGAAGCTGCACCATGCTTTATGCCATGTTAAAATCACAGGTTCTGTTATAGTACCGGTACCTCTTTATGCTTTTACTGGCGCTTCAAATTACTTAGACCTGACTTGAAGCTGCTAATCTTTTTTACTTGAAAGGAGGAGGGAAGCATTCTTCAGTGCACACCCATTGTGTTTGAAATAAATGTAGTTTCTGAGATGTAACGCTTTTAGTCTGAGAAAGGATTTGATAAAACAAATTCAATCTTCTTTGCTTGAATTTGCTTTGATTGGTCTGAGTATATGAAATACAGTATAATACATATGTTTTCTCACAATTTTTTTGCCTTTAAATATGAACACAATTTCCAGCAACATTCCTGTGCTATATTAGCACATTGAGTTTTAATGGCACAGATATCATGAAGGCTTTGAGGCAGATAATTAGTAGGGAGTAGAAGATGTTGATATTTGTAAGACTAGAATATGCTTTTCCTTTTATCATGTTAGTGAGTGCCTTTTATCATGTCAGTGAATGTTTGCAATAAAGCCTGCTCTCCTCTCTGATGAGATAGGAATGGAATGAGCACAATATCCTGGTGCTATGTGTATGACAATTCAATTACTCTGTGTATTAAGACTCTACTCTTTTTCTTAATGTAGCTTTTTGTTAGGTAATTGCCTATTTAGGGTTTTATCCATAAATAAGTGTTAAACAATCATTGAAACCTGCCTTGCTTACCAGTCACTGATTTTTGTAGTTCTTTCTGTAAGTAAATGGTAGATTTTGTCCCAGTATGTTGTGCCAACTTACAGTAAAAACATTGAGGATGGTATTGGAAAACAAGTGAAGTCGTACAGAGTTTTGAATTATTGTGTGGGCATTGTGCCAGGCCCAGTGACAAAGACAATGTGCTAGGTGGAAACCTTTTCTTACCCACTGTAAGAAGTTTTGTGTCCCTTCACCTTAGAAATGAATCACAAAGTCAAGAGTGGGGCAAGCATATTTTGTGCATCAGTACTTCAAGCCACTGAAGAATGTGCATTTAACCTTCATAGGATTGTAGGTTAACCTTCCCTGATTTTTGTGTGCCATAGTTTGCTCTTTACAATTACACCAGTCAAACAGAGAAGGCTGAGAATGAATGTGTATTTTTTCCGACAACCTGTTTGATTTTTTTGCTGACTTGACAGACCCGGTCCGAATTCCCCTCTTCCCTGGGTACGAGCCTGTGTTCAAGTACTGGATCCTGATTCAAAATGGAGGAATAAAATACTTCTAGGGCTGAACTTCTATGGCATGGACTATTCTGCTTTGGGAGCTTCTGGGGAGCCAATCCTTGGTAGCAGGTAAGACTTCTCTGGATAGTAAGTACTTATGTATGATATATTCTCACAAAACTCAGAAATTCACAAGTATACTTGTTTGGAAATATCGATGCGTTAGTAACATAGAAATGGCAAAAGTGATAAATCTGCACATGAAATAGTAGCTCACCAGTTAGAGTAAGACCTGTAACTTCTCTTCCCTGTACAGAAGTGCAGATAGATGGCACCGTTATCTTGTCAGAACTCCTATGGAAAAATGATTTGTGTAGTTTCCCTCTTTCATGTTTGTACATGCAGTTTGCCATCTTTGTGTTAAAATGTTCTGCAGTATTCTCTTACGCTCTATGTCATTTTGCGGGTTCATGCAGTTGACCTAAAGATTCTTTCTCTCAGCTCCTGAAGTTGTTAGCTGTTACTTTGAAATTTGATAATGGTTTCAAACAGCAATATGCCACCAAGTTTCTTTTGAGTAGAAAAAGCTGTAATAAGCTCACCTGGAGACAAAAATCTATAACAAAATAAAGGGAAGTATTCCAAAGCCAGCCTGAAATTTTGTATGGATTCTCAGAGGAGAATGGTTGTTTTAGTTTGGGTAATAACCACCTATAATAACAGTGAGCTTTGTAGAAATACCGTCAGGGTATAGTACATCAAGCCAGAAGAAAAAGCAAGAAAAACAATGTGAATTTGGCAGGAAAATCAGGTTTGTTCAGAAGTTTGTTATTAATTTATAAAATAGAACCAAGCCAAGTGGAAACAAACCTAAAGCACAAGAGATGACTGTTCTCACTTTCACAAGTTACTAAATTCATTACACCAGGACATTTCAATATAGTTACAGATTGCTTGTTAGGCATTGAAATACCTTATACAATGCACCTCAGATAGTAAGGATTGAATTTTTTATGTCCGTGCCTTCAGTTACACAAACACTGTCATCATTGCACTCGCCTCTGCTGTCTCCCTGCTTCACCTTGGTGTTTGCAGGGGTATAACACTGTAGACAGCCTTCTCCCAGTGCTGAATTGTGTCTGAATCTGGCTGAATAACAGAAAATGACTACAGGGTGGGGAAAATAAAGCCATTGTCTACAGTGAAAGGTATATAGTGAGTATATCAGAATGGGTTCTGTGAAGTTAGTTGTAATGGTTAGGCAGGAAAAATACTCAGTAATCAAAGCATTGTTCATTTACAAGCCTAATTATACAAGCTCAGCACAACTAATGTGGCTTCACTGTAATATTTACAGTTCCTTTTGCAGATAGGAATATAGCACTATCTAGCAGAATAATAGGATCTTGGTTTTTTCTGAACTGCTACTTTTGGAATGAAGTTTCCACTTGAAAACATACTGCACACTAGGATGGCATCTACTTTTACTTTTTATAGATTCTTCTGGACTATGTTATACTATTAATTCATGTTGCTTTTTAATTAATGGCAAAAATATCCTAGCTAACAGTCATATATGATTAATCTAACTTTTACCAAAAGAGGCTATGTTTACCTGTATACAGGGCACTGGCGCACAGTATGGGACAGAATGTTTTATACAGAGAATGGTCCTGTTAACATATTCTTCATTGACAGACCATGATATTGTAATTTTTCAGATATCTACAAGAAACAAGGTTCTGGACAAAGTCTTTAAGAGACTTTGAGTTTACACATAAACCACATAATTTTCACTTTACCTATTAAATGTTGGTCAATGGTTAAGTTTATTTTTGCAGAAATACATTTTTGAGCACGCACAGTTATGTATTAGTCTTTGCTGTATATCTCGTGTAGTAAAGTAATAGTAAAATAGGTTCAAGGTAAACCAGCTTCAAAATAGGCCAAACTTCTGACATAAAGAAAACAGAAGAAAGGTTATTAGTGTAAAATAAGCTTTCTGCCACTTAATTGGTAACAGGCTGTTTGTAAGGAAGTCCTAGTTTCTAGCATCTGTGAGTCTTTGAGAACTATCACTATCACATCCAATTGAATCCCAGAATGGGCACAGCTTGTTCAGAGATGCTCTTCCCCCCTCTCTCCAAAAAAGGTTCCGTCCTATTCCTTTATTAGTACTCTGTCTACATCAGTTTTTTTCGTTCTCTAATAAGACACATGGCTGAGGCTGATCCTATTCCTTCTCATTTTTGTATCTGCTTCATACTACATAAAAAGACTGCTTAGAAGCTGTGTCCAGTGTAGAAGTGGATGGCTTGTATTTATTTTTCTCACCTGGACTCCGTAGTGAATTTAAACTTCCAGTTTCTTGGTGGTTGTAATCCAGTGTTAGTCATGACCTATAAAAAGTGTTGAAGGTTTGAGTCGTGGCTCCTTTAAGACACCCTCCGTATATTGTAGTGATAGTGGTGTTAAGGTAAGGTACTGGTATTAAAATTAAAAATCTATTCAGTTAAGTGCAGCATGGTGGGTATCAACTTTTTTGTTGTAGGTTTCTCTTCAGGTTTTTGCATCTGAAATTTATTGCATGTGTACATGGGTCTCCAACAGGCCAGTGCTCCTTGGCACACTGTGAGGTGCTGAAGCATATTCATCGGAATCTGATCATTAATAAGAGAGCTGGAGAATTGTAAGCTTCAGTGGCAAACTGTATATTTTCAAGTTGTTTGATGTAAATGTAATACGCCCTTAAATTGGTTATTTTGTATCTTATACATATCTTATACATAGGTTTACGTGCAGAGTGCAGAAACCTTTGCTGGTTTGTTCCTATCCTTTCTTTAGGATAGGAATTATGTGATGGAAAGAGGCTCTGAACATAGGTAGATTTCATTCAGTGAATATTTTTTCAGTCCAGAAGTTCATAAAATAACTTGCAGTAGAATTCCTATTTGCATAAAATATTATCTGGCAGTGTTTTTTAATTGCAGAATGTAATCTAAAGGTAGAAGTACTTGGTTACCATTCTGCTGAAAAGATATGCAACCTTTCCATGTAATATCCTTTTTCCTTCATACATGCCATAAAAAGTAATATGTGTATGTGTGTGTTGGTGTAGGTATATATGTCAGGATTAAATGAAATGAAAACGATTTTTCTTTTACAGCACAATGTAGTTTGTCTTTGGGTGTCGTTACAGTATGAACTACAGCTTACATTTGCAGTAACAATGTGTTCGTCTTGCAGCTCGGTCACAAGTTAATAATTGAGTCAACCTCAGAGATTGTAGCACATTCTGGTGCTTTAATCAATGAAGTACCATTGTTGTTCAGCTGCAGGAAAGCTACATTCCTGTATATATTTAGTTCTGACATAATTTGTATGAAATACTAAGCCTGAAATAAGGGTGTTGTGCCTGTGATTCCCCAAATCACCTCTAGTGCTTCTGGCAATGTTTTCTGCCCTCTGGCTGTCAAGAATCAGGTGTCTGAACTGCTAAGATGCAGTCATTAAAACTTACCACTGTATTAAAATCCTGTCAGAACATAACGATCTGGTGTTGCTGACTTGCTGCTCTAATGATCAGTTTGTTCCAGCATGTCCTCTGTTGGTACTGCAACCTGACAGTGTTTTTTCTTCACCTCAAAAGTGTATGTCTTGGGTAAATAATTCTTCAGTATACCCTGAAGCTTAAGAAATTGTTTAGCCTTTCTGCAGAATCTTTATCTTTGAGTCATTTTTGAGACCTGTAGTAGGTCAGCAAGCCCCTCAATCTCATTAGCTTCTTACTTCCAATGTACTTTTTTCGCCTTTAGCTATCTGCTCTTCAGAATCTCTCCTAGTCATTGGGACATTATATTTCAGTTGCAGTAATACTCATTGTTTTCTTTTCCTTCTCATGGGAGGTTAGACAGCAGTGCAGTGGTGTTTTCCATTTTACACCATCTAAAACCTGTAGCCTTTATGACCTGGGCTAAAAGGAACTGATAAACTTCATTGCTAGCTATGAATTAAAAGCAGTGTGAATCAAAGGCTATCATGTGGCTATGGTGCCACTTACGTTTAATAAATCATCCACCTTTTTTGAGCACATCCCTGCTAAATTTAATGTGTTAAAGACATTTTGTCCTTTTTTTTTTTGTGCGTGTGTGTAGTGCTGAAAAAGGGAAGATACGTCTCTGATGTTCCACCTGGCTGTATATAACTTTTCAATATATTCTGCATCCAAGCTGCTTTTGTTCCAAATGTAGCTGTTGAAAAGAGATATGTGAATAACTCTATTGTTGTGAGACAATGCTGTGTGTGCTTACCTTTTATTTAAAGGAATCTGAATAGGGATTTTTATGTTAATTTTTAAACACTTAAGAAGATTGATATAATAAATTGCCAGTTGAAGCAAGGGAGAAACTAATTTGACAATGCGTTCTGCTATTCAGAGATAGAAAAGAAGATGATTTGCAAGCTATGTGAGGATATGGAGTTCTACTGAGAATTTTCTTGGCTGCCTGCCATTTTGTAAATAGCAGGTAATAAAAAGTAGTACTTAGAAACAGATAGAGGTGAGCTTTTTCCCCTGAATTACCATGGCAGTGTCTTTATTAGCAGCAATTTAAGAAGATTTGGGCCAACTGTGACTCGTGATTTTTGTCTTACAGATGGTAGCAAAAAAATTTGTGCAAAGGACGCTTTTACACTTCAAGCTTCAAGGCTTTTACAACATTTCTCTTCACGCTGTAATTCTTTCGGGATTTCCATTACTTCCCTGCATACCAGGATTCTGTCTCCTGGTTTAATTCATTTTGCCCATAGTTTTTTTAACATTGGGGAGATACTAATATTTCAAGTAAACCAATGGACCAACTAGTTATATAGGATTGAATATCCTCTTGATCTGTCCACCTCTCCACTTCATTGGAGAAACTGTTAAGCTCTTTCTTCTTAAATTGTACTGCTGGGTCAGACAGTAAAATCATGGCAGTTAAGGAGGAAGTTACAATTGGGCCTGGAATCAGAAAGAAGTTACTTCTATATTAAAAATGTCTAAATAATTCAGGAGTGTTTCAAGGGGTTTATTCTATTAAATTCCCTCTGGGATATTCTGTTATATGTGGCTTCCATGGTACATCTGTCCCTCCCTCCTTTTAGGAATGGAAGGTGAGTGTGAGCTGTTAGCTGAAAATGAAAGACTAGTTAATTCATATAAAGTAGATAGAACATCTTACGAAATAAAATTATTATCATATTTCAGCTTGTCCAAGTTGTAAATATGTTAAATACAAAAGCTGTTACAATTGCTTTTTATGTAAAACACATTCCTTATTTCTTTCGAAATGAGGGAGAGGTGGCTTGTGTTTATTAGGCAAATGATTGGTTCTGCAGTTCAGTTGTAAAATAGCATACTGGCTGTGGGTGAGTGTGTATATCTCCGTGCATCTGTTTTAAAAAAAATGTAGTCAGTTGTGATGTACATTTTAAATGGTGGGCATATTGCTGTGAAATGCGCTCTTTATCTCGCAGGATCTTTTTTAATAGTAAGTTTGCTACAGGAAATATTTAGGCAGTCACGTTGACAAAATAATAATGACATAGTTCTTTACTGTCTCATTGTTGTACTCTAACCATTAGAAGATAGCACGATGGAATTGGGAAAAATACTTCTGTGGTTTAAAACAAAGGGAAGAGCCAGAAACCTTTGCTGTAAGTTAAATATACTCATGTTCATAGATTTGCATGTAAGTGTCTGCATCCAATGTAAAGTAAAGTGAAAAAAACTCATTGCTTTGGAAGCCTTGTTTGGGCTAGTGAGACCTAAACCCACTACTAGCCCTGACTGAATCTCTTCAAATATATGGTTATTAACAAACAACATAGAACAGGTAACGCTATGTGTGTATCCAGATTCCTTCATTATCAATCCCTCAGGTCCCATTGCCCCATCCTCAGTGCTGAGAGGATAATGATTAATTTTTGCCTGGTGTTGACTCTCCCTCACAAGATACTCATTGTGTTCAGTTCCATTGCAAATCAATTGGGGATGAGTGAAAAGGGTCTCCTGAAAATGCTTCGTGTATATGAGTTAGCCTAGAGCTGGCTAAGTGCGCTGTGCTGACTTCTTGGATCGCGTGCAGTATAGATTCCTCTTCTCAAGGCATGAAGTCATCCTTTTTTTGAGCCAGCAGCCTGGATGAAGTTTATCAGTCACCCTGAGACCCAGCCACCACTGACAGGGATGCATGGACTAAAGTGTTGGCTCCAGGCAGCAGGGTGTTTTTCTCTTATTTCTAACCTGGGAGAGTTTTTTACCTTTCCCTGAGAAAAATACATCCTGGGGTTTTGGGGTGTTTATTTGTTTCTGGTTTTGTTTTGGTTTTTTTGGCCGTTGCCCCCCGCCCCCCCCCAACTATTTTATGTCTAAGATGAGGTGGACCTCTTTTTTGTTGATTAGTGTGTTGTCTGACTGAAAAATTGGGCTGGCTTGAAAAATAATGGAATGCATGTTTCTGAATACAGATACTGTAAGACAGGGCTTGTTTATCTTGCAATTTAAATAGAGCCAGACTCTGATTGTCTGTTCGCTTTACTAGAAAATTGACAGTAATGAGATAATTTGTATTTTGTTGAAGGAGGGGCATTGTTTGATGAGTAGTATATGCTTGGTTTTTTAACAGATAGGCTTTTCTTTTAAGTCTTAACAGAAAGCAGCTTGGAGTTTTTGTAATCTTAAACTGATTTTTCAATCCTCATTACCTAATTTTAACATTAATCCATTCAGTGAATTGAATTGCCATGATTGTTGGGGAAGCAGTCAGAATTAAAACCAAGGTATGACCTTTTATAGGCCTGTTGAAACGAATCTGAATATCATCAGTATAGATTTAAAAGTTGGATTGAACTTTCTTGGTAACTCAAATAGAATTTCAATTGGTTGAATTTATAAGACGACAATTACATACTCCTTCATTTGCTAAAGAGCACCACTTTTAAAGCTTTATTTAGCAAACTCTGAAACTTAGGGTAAATCCTGATAAAGCAGAGTTCTTTGCTTTTTTTTCTGATTTGCTAAAGTAATGTCTTCATTACTTGGCTACGTGTATGCTGTCAAGCAGGCTGGCACAAAAGTGGTGCTGGGGACCCAGTGCTTACACGATGAGACTTTGGGCTTTTTTCTTTGGGATGACTCTAGTCTGGTCCTATGGACTGAAACTCATTAGCAGTTAGAGTGCCTCTTCTGCTGTTGTTTCATCCAAAAAAAAAAGCATCCGTTTCATGCACTCTGAGACGGCTCCATCATGCAGACTAAAGTATGGTGTTAGTTTTTCTTTAAAAGCTCAATCCTGATGTGAACTAGAAGTTTGATGTAGGCAGAATCAAACAATCTAAATGCCTCCTTTCCACACAATGCTTTTAAACAGTATAATTTAAAAAACAAAAGTAAAATTACAAAACACATTGATTACTTTTTGCATAAGGCAGTAGAAAAATTTCTGTAAAAATCTTTTAACATTTCTTAAGGCTGTTTTTTGTGCACAGTCATTCCAGAGGGCAAGAATAAACGTGCATGATTATTACAATTCTAGAGGAAAGTAGCAATCGCAGCAACAAAGTACGCAGAGTGATCTAATTCCTGATAGAAGGACTTGATAACCGAGTCAAGAACTAGTGTGGATGTATGTAAGACTTAGGAATAGGCTTGAAGCCTTGAAGTAATACTTACAGAAAATAGTAATGGAGCGTATAGTTACAGAGCCTTTGAAGTAATAGAAGTGCAAATATGTTCCACAGCGTTAATAGCTTTTGATTTGTGCAAACAGCTTGCTTACATTTGGAGTTATACAGCAGGTGATTGAATGAGGTTTCTGCTGATAACATTCAGTAGCAGTATAAGGTCCAATAAATTTTTTTTTTACATTTTCATGAGATATTTCAGCATATTATTAACACCAGGAAGTAGAGGGAGGTGGGGTTTTGCCCCCCTAAATTAGTTCATGCCTATTTTAGGAAAATGGATCTAGAAATCTTGAGTAATAAATTTTAGCTAAAATAGTTTTGGATTTTGTGCTCTAAAAATAGGACAGCTGCATTTCAGAATGTTACTGGAACGTAGTGTTGTTCATAGCTAAAATGGAAATCAAGGCAGACTCTGATACTTAATCTGCTTTTAGGAAACAAATATGGTATTATGAAAATTATTAGAAATTAGTTATTTGGAAACTCAATGAAATTTACAGGATTATGCCCAAAATGTATCTATATATCCTAAATATTTACCTCTTTCTGATAATTTTATGTATGTCATTTCCATGTTTAAATCAAACGTTGGTTTTGTTACCCTATTTTAGAAAGAAACTG
Organism: Pelecanoides urinatrix; assembly: GCA_013400755.1. Classification (NCBI taxonomy): domain Eukaryota; kingdom Metazoa; phylum Chordata; class Aves; order Procellariiformes; family Procellariidae; genus Pelecanoides; species Pelecanoides urinatrix. The sequence goes on along the minus strand of VZTQ01001540.1, from coordinate 354,017 downwards.
TCTTTGAAAAACTAAAAATCTCTCCATATACCACATCTTTTAAACCTTTTGCAAGTAGCTTCTGCCTTTTGTTATTTACCTGCCCTTAAGGTTGTGGAAGGGAAAGAAAATTCCTCTAGAATGGTGTTTCATGTAAAGTTCAAGGTAGCTGTATTGCCAGGCTTGGAGCAGGTACATGCACTTCCCTGGTTGTAAGTGAGGACATTGATCGGGCGAGAGGGTTACGGCGGAGTCTGTAAGTTCTGTGACCCAGTTTCTGTGAGATTGGGGATAGTCCTACTGCCAACCTCAGATAGGGTGGGGGTGTAGATGGCAGGTGGTGCTTGCAATCTTGAATATAAAATTATTTACTACAATGGTTAAAACCCAGAGGAGGTTGTCGTATCATTAGTGTTTCCTTGTATTTACCAAAATTTAGACACATCAGTGTTTTACAAGATTAATTTTTTCCTGTTGGAGTGAAAGCAAAATTTCCATGAGTCCTGGGCTTTGAGTCCCAGTAACTTATTTTCTTAAGGTGTTTCCAGTTGAGGAGTCGTGGGTTAGAGGTCTGTGCTTAATATGCTGACCACATGGAGCCATAAACATGGAAAGGTAAAAGTCAATGAAGCTGTCACTTTCCATATTCTTGCACTGCTTTGAATTAGTTTTAATGGATTTAGATATAGTTACATTTCACTGGATTCTACATTTTATAGTAATAAGGCACTAGACAGTTTGAGAAAACTCAATATAGAAGTGGAATATATTTTAGTATTGACAGTGTGAGTGAAGTTATGATTGCCATTGGGAATAATAATCTATAGAACTGGTCCTAGATTTTAGCATTTGTGGATTATGAGCATATGGAGAGAAATCAATGAGACGTGCATCCTTAGGGAGACCTTTATGTACCAAACCTGGGAAACTAATATGATCATTGCAAACTAGCATTGCTGAGCCCTCATTACCCAGTGAATACACGATGAAAACATCATGGGGAGCATACTGTCTCTGCAGTTAATACTGAAATTTTGAGTTATAAATACAATGTGGGTGTCTCATATCACCTTGATTGCTGCTTACTTACAAATTAAAAATCTAGTTTCTTCTGTATTGGGATTGCACTGTTTTTAACAAATTTTTTTTTTTTTTTTTTTTGACATTGTCTTAGCTGGATCCAGCATTCTGAAGTGTTTAGTTTACCCTGGTTTTGTTTCTGTTCTTGAGTTTGCATATTGAAGGCCTCCTGAACAATTCTCTTTTTGCTGATGAACGTATCTTTGGGAAAATGAATTAGAAGACAGGGAATGGGTAGAATAGTTAAAGATGAATGGTAAATTGTCTATCATTTGTAATTGCTCTTATATTTGACCCTGGAAACCAATATTATAAGCATCTGTATGTGTAAAGTGGATATCATGTTGCACGGGTTTAAATTTTAAGTGTCAGTGTCTGCATAAGCCTTACTTGAAGATGCCAGTTACAAGATTTTTAGAACTGAGTCGATAAGGGCAGCAGATATGGTGCTTCCATTTAAAAGCATAGCCAAATACCTTTGTGATACTTTTTCTGATTTAGAAACAATTATACTAAAGAATGTTTTAGCTGTTCTTTTTATTCTTCCATGCAAATCTAATCATGAAAGAAAACGGATCAGTCTGGTGATGGAAACTGTCAACCAAAGCCAGCTTTGTCTTAAGAAAATGAATTAAAATTTAAGTCAGGAGAAACTAAAGTGCTTGGTAAGTGTAAAGTAAACTTAGCCTCTCCCCAGATAAAAAAAAAAAGAGCCCTGTACCACTGGTGGTAATATGTCAAGCTTACAGAGAGCCCCACCAATAAATTTCAATCAGATCTGAAAACCTCTTCAAAAATGAAGAGTTTTCTCCCTGCTCCTTACCCCTAGAGTCTTCCTTGAGAAAATCCATAAAGGGAATATTAAGCCTAAGATATGCCTGGAACCTTATAGTTGATTGGAAGCATTTATTTAGCAAATGTATTAAGAATAATTGAAAATCTGTGGGTTTTTTAAAGCAAAAATCTGATATTGAATCATGAGCTTGCCTAAAGTAAAACACGGATAATTTGCAAAGAAACTGTTTGCCATTAGTCTTTTGTGAAATGGTCGTTATCAATGTGCATAATGAAGGAGTGATGGCGTGCGTTACTATGTAAGATCTTCCAGGATAAGTAATATATTGTTAGAATCTGTTTTATAGTACCATGAGAAAGAGATGTATAAATAGGAGTGTAGTAGGAACATAAACTTAAAATCTTCAAGTGCATCAGGAGATGGGTTCAAGCAGTAGGGAGTCTGTGGCAACAGATGAAACAATTTGTTCTGAAGGACTTCTCAGTAATCTTGTACTTGAATAGGAGAAGAAGTGATCTTTTAGCTGCAGTAAGGAAATGTCTTCAAAAATAGTGGTAGTTTTGAAGCATGGAAAAAATTTTGTTTTCTAGAGCTGCCATGGAATGACATTAATGTGCATATTTTCACGTCTGCTGTTTAGAATTACATTCTAAATAATTTCTTTTCCATTCACTTTCTCCAAGTTCACTGCAGTTAGTTACTAGAATTCCCTTCTTATCAATGGACACAAGTTAAGATCTCTGCTCTGCAACTGTTGACAGTTTCTCATTTGAAATTAGAATGTTTCTGTTCACATGGCTCTGATGGGAAGTTATCTTTGGAGTTTTAACACTGTTATTTCTGTACATTCTGTGTAGAAAAACCACTGAAGCAGTCTAGTGTAATTCACTCTGACACCTATAAAGGGTTTAAAATTTTAAGAATGGGTTATTTCCACAATTTTTTTTTCCAACCTCTATAGTATCCTATATTCTAAAATGTGCTCACAGACCACTAGAGTAGTATTAGCTAATCTAGGTCATATTTTCTGCTTGTCTGTTTATATTTCAACCACTTTTCTGAATCTTTCTTGGATTCTGACATTTATTTATCTGCTGTTTAAATGTCTCTGTTCCTCCCTGCATGAGTTTGGAAATCTCTGTAATTGAAATATTTTGGCAGCTTTAATTTCTTTGGTATCTGAATTTTAGTAATAGGATGTTTCTTGAGCTGAAAATGTTTAAAAAGCTGCTGATTTATGCAATAAAAACTTCTTGTTCATAGGATAAGAAGTTTATTTTCAGAGCTTATTTTCACTTTAAATTTTCAGCTTGAAATCTTTGTTTTGATTGTTATTAGGAACGAGAAACACATTTTAACATTTATCTATTTTAGCATATTTTACACATAAAGCCTGCAGCTCAGATAATCCACATCCATTGAAAAACTACTGGTTCATGAAAATGGGTCCTCAGCCAGCACAAAATCAGACATAAAGGCAAGAAGAGTAATGGGAGAGAGAAGGCGTTCGAAATTAACCTTCCCTCATTTATATAAGTGCATAATGTGGAAAATGCTGGTATATTTATTTATTCAATACTATTATGTCAGTTTTAAAGCTGATTTTACTTTCCACATTCTAATTGTATTCTCTGATAGCCAGTAATAGATAAGTTGAACTAGCAATATTTATAGAAATTTATAGAAATATAGAAATATGGGGAAAAAATCCTTTCAGAAATAAGTCCAAGTCATATTTAAAAAAGAAAAAGAAAAGTAGGTTGACTGTTTCTATGCAGGTGCTGGGCATTGAAGAAAGACATAAAAAATATAAAATTGTGGCGTAAGTGATAAAATGATATACTTATTTACTGCAAAATGCTCAAATTCCAAATTTAACTTCTTTATAAAGCTGCTCATTTCAGTGTGTGGAGCAATGTTTCTCTTTATGTAATCTCTTTCATAGCTGTTAAAGGTTGGAGCATTTAATACGATTATCTTTTTAAGGATGCATAAAACCCAAGTAATTTTAGTATTAGGATATTAGGTGTAACGTACATTGTGGATGACCATGTTATAATGCTCTAGTGCAATGGCACAAAATGTCCTGCTTCCCTAGTTCTCTTTTCTTTAGTGTTTTGCCATTTTAATCATTGCAATGTACTACTTTTCTGTAGTTGTGTTTTCAAGTTCAGTAGACTAATAAAGCAATCATTGATCAACGGAATATTTATCTGGAATTATTGTTCCACTATTTTAACAAAAATGAACAGCTTCAAATAGTCAGTTTGTCCTGAAGTAGCCATCTAATTTAAGGGATGCATTTGTGACCTTTGACCAGAACTTTCCAATCCCATCGCCTGAAGCTATGCTTTTCATTAGATGACCTGCCTTGCCCTTTGCACCTCCATTGAACAGTTTCTATTTAGTTTAAATACAGCTTTTATTATTCTAATTTGAAGCGTCATTTAAACAACCTGTCCTTGTGACATAAGACTTTCCACCTTCAGAATGTTTTTTTGCTGGGACTGTCGGACTGAGGCTCCCATCTTTCACCACTGGCCGCTGCCAGCATGGTATCTGAGGAGAACAGTGCTGTGTAAAGGTTTTCCTTTCCTTTGTCTGTATTTTTGCTAATTCTGTATTTCCAGTCAATATGCCTGGTAACTAATGGTGCTATGCTGGGGGGAACAAAGCCCCCCATCCCCTCCAGAGCAAACTGTAATATAAGACTAGAACCATTCTGGAGTTTGGAAAGCAAATTATAGGAAAAGCTTATTCAAAACAGTCAGGCATCTGTGGAGAGAGACCCTTGTTCTTCTGGCTAGCAAGATGAAATTCAAGGTTATGTTTCTGAAGGAAAAGGAAAGGAATATGATGGTGAAAAGGCAGAGTTTTTAATAGAACTAAAACTGCTCTTTTTCATTTTCTTTCTCAATTCTGCTGTTGACTTCGCTGTAAACCTTAGCAGTTTATTTAACCTCTTCCCCTTTATTTGAACTATCAGAAAAGCAAATGTGTATGTATTTCAGTTCTAGGAGTGATGCCGGTAAGAGATCTGCATTTGAAATTTGGCAAATATTGAGGGTTTTAGTATAGATGAAACAGCTTGGAATTAATTTCAATATGCAGTTTGTGCTTTTGTAGCAAAAATTGAAAAGATATCACTTAGCATAAAAAGACTGTGGTACATTGTTCAGAGTAATATAGGTGAATATAGGTAATGCAAAATTCAAGAACACTGGGCAGTGATAGTATAATAAATATTAGGGTGTCAGCTACAGACCTTAACTTGGCTATGCTTGTGTTTTGTTTTGGGTTTTTTTGAGGTGTTAGGAGGAACATCTGATCTTCCCACTGAAAGCAAAGATGTGTTTTGCCTTACCCAGTAATAGCTTTTCATGTTTTCCAGTTTCTTGAATTACTTTAATCATATACATTTAATCAGTCATTTAATGAGTCCTAGGCATTCTCTCTTGTTGTTCTTCACTTCCAATTCCTCTGATTTCTCTTAAAGGTCTTCCCGTTACCCTCACCTTTTCTCTGCAGACAATTTGTCTGGAGGATGGATTTTTCACAGGGAGAAAAAATGGCAAATGTGGAGTCTTTTAAACAAGCAAAACCTCCACCCAGGATTGCTGTAAAGTTGGGGGGTGAAATTCACTCTCATGGGAAATAAGCTGAACTTTTGCTTCCTAAACATGTTTCATACTAACAGTGGTTCAGGTAGATAATTTTTATCATGCAAATGACCATGCAAGAATCATCTCATGAATTGAGCCAGAGAACTCAGCCTTTCCTCAGCCCTCCAGTGGATAACAATTCTGTCCTCTGTTCCCTTCTCTTTATGGTTGCCAGAGCTACTGGGAGAGAATAAATAAAGGGAAGTCAAAGAATATTCTGGCTTATTTGATAGCCTGCTGAAGGGGAGCGTTTTTGACCAATTTTTACAGCCTTTAAAAGAAAGAAATAACTTCAGAGTTTGGCAAATGTGTTGTTTTATTGTGAGGTTTTTTTGGCCTTTATTAAGAATAATCCTGGAATATTGTGCAACGAGGGATCTCAGTTTGGANCTTGGAACAGGCTGCCCAGGGAAGTGGTGGAATCACCATCCCTGGAGGTATTTAAAAGACGTATAGATGAGGTGCTCAAGGACATGGTTTAGTGGGCATAGGGGGTGTTGGGTTGACGGTTGGACTCGATGACCTTAGAGGTCTTTTCCAACCTTAATGATTCTATGATTCTATGATTCCTGGTACTCAAGCTGAGCAGAATTAGTTTATCCACATGAAAGTTTCAACAGTAAATAAAAATAAAATTTTGTTCAGTATTAACAATCCTGCTCAAAACAAGCCATGTTATTTTACAAAGCTGTTTTGAAATTATAGTTTGTTGTTAATGTACTATTACTCTCATGTTTGGGAACTAGGTCTTTAAAATAGCTTATTTCATAGATGCAGATGTATTTGTTAGATACAGATGTAATATTAGGTAGATATCTAATAATCAGTATATTTCAGAGGAAACATTTTAAATTTATGCCTGCCTTTTGTTTTTCTCTTGCATTGGTAGTGCTGGTCTTATTTAATTTTTCTCTCAACAAGCACCAAGTCTTGCTTTTCTCCTTATGTCTTTCATCTTCAAATCCCACCAAAAACGTAAAAAAAAAAATTCTGACTAGAGCAAAAGATTTTTTGCCAGACCTCTATCATACTTTATTTGCACTGCAATAGCATGTAGGAAACCCAGATGTGCACTCCATAAGCACAGTACAAATTAAAAATGGTAGATGAAGGGAGTTGTCAGTGAAGAATGGTACTTAGCTAGGTTACATCATTTCTATTTATCAAAGATACTGTTCTCGGACAACTAAGGCTATTGATGTAGCAGGTAGTTTTCTGGGAAACAGATAAAAAGTGGTAATTCTGTTTGTCTCGGGCTACTGTATTCACCCTTCTTTTTTTCTTTTTTCCTTCTTCCTTTCAAAACTGTTTGAGATGCTAAGGTTAATGAATTTTAATTTTAATTTGGCCTTTTCTTTGGGTTGCTGACAGTTCCTTCTACACCATGGGGACCTCTCTTTTCCAACTCACTTCATGTTTCAGTAAGAAGTGGAGCATCTGATGGAAACTTCTTCATGAATAAGTGAACTCAACTGGAACACAGCCAAACACTGTCAGAACTGGCTCCCTAAATCCCAGTTTTGTGTTTTACCATGGTATGAGAGATTAGATTCATTAACCTCTCATTAGAAACATGTCAATGCTAAAATCCCACAGTATGCTAGATTCAGCCTACTAGAAATCCCAAAAGGCCAGTTACCGTAAAAGAATTAACATTATTTATTCCAGAATAGTAGGTTCCTCATTTGGCTCCATTCCATTTAGTTGATATGGTAACTTGTTACGTGCTTTTTCCTTTAGAATTAGCAGAAATTTTATTAATGCAGACAGACTGTTTGATAAAAAAGCTTTATCATAGTGGAAATACAAGTCTTGCAGTATAAAAATGTTATTTTATTATTACATTTTCTACATATGTGTATAGAGAGTATTGCATGTATACAATATGGTATATATTTTACCTATAAGTATAATAACACTTGCAAGAGTTATCTCTGTACCAGTGATGTCTTAACTTAGACAGAACTTGCTATTTATAGAAGGATATTAAATCCTATTTGAGCAGATCCAAATGCATCCAGATATTAAAGCACTGTGTTTAATTCCAGGTAGAGTTCAGAGTATGAGGTGGAATGAAAGATCTTTTCCATTGCCTTTTGACCTAAGGAGCTTTCTCCTCTACTGAGAATAAGCACTGCAAAATAATTTGAATAAGATGGAATTTATTCTACATCAGTCATATTATATAGCTTCTGCTCAAGCTTGATGCGAATGCCAGATAAAATCCATAAAACAAGTAGCAAATGACCCTTTACTAGCAATACATTTTCATGTGTATTCATCTGCTACTGTGAGCAAAAAAAAAAAAATTTCCATTTTGTGTGGTTATTAGAAGAAGCATGAAATAATGCTTTTGAATCATTTAATGACATTGCTTGAAATGGAAAACAGTATTTTCAAAGACATTGCACTTTGTTATGCAGAGCTATGCTTATCAGCCACTATTATTGGATATTTGGCTGCTATTTCAAAGTACATAGGAGTTGAACACAGGGTCATTAGTAAGGAAGTGAGAAAGAGTTAGACTGGTGGAACCATGTTCTGCCCTCCTTGAGATAGAAACAGGAACAGCCAGAAAAAACTTCCTAGCTTGGTACAGCCCTCAGACTATTACCCATTATTGGTTTTCCATGTGGGTGGTGATGAAGCCGCAACACGTAGTCCAAGGGCAATCAAAAGAGACTTAAGGGCCTGGGGACAGTTGGTGAGGGAAGCAAGAGCACAGGTAGTTTTTTCCTCTATCCTTCCAGTTGTGGGCAGCGATATTGGAAGAAACAGACCCAGTCTATTAATACATGGCTCTGTAGCTGGTGTCACCACCACAGTTTTGGTTTTTTTGGTAATGGGATAGTCCTACATGGCACCAGGCCTGCTGCTGTCAGATGGAATTCACATTTCTCAAAGGAGGAAGAGAGCCTTTGCTCATGAGCTAGCGGGGCTGATTGACAGAGCTTTAAACCAGACTTGGAGGGGGAGGGGGACAAGCTGTGGGACAACACGCCAAGGGTGGAGGGACAGGGTGCGAGCGAGGGCCCTCAGCCTGTTGCTCTGCGACGTGCTGGGTACACTGGGGCACGCCTGAAGACTTATGGAGATGAGCCAAGGGCTCCTGCGGTAATAGGAGCCAACAGGGAAACACCGGTGAAATACCTCAAAGGAATTAAGGTGTGTTCCTCTAAAAAGGTGACTGCCAACAGCCCAGCTGAAGTGCCTCTGCACCAATGGACGCAGCGTGGGCAACAAACAGGAGGAGTTGGAAGCCATTGTGCTGCTGGAAAGCTACAACCTACTTGCCATTACTGGAACTTAGTAGGATGAATCCCATGACTGGAGCACTGCTATCAATCACTACAAGCTGTTCAGAAGGGACACGCGAGGAAGGAGAGGCAGAGGTGTTGCCCTCTATGTCAAGAAATGGATGGATTATGAAGAGCTGTCTCTGAATAGCCATGGGCAGGTTGAAAGCTTATGGGTAAGAATTAGAGATGGAGGCAAAACAGGGAACCTTGTCGTTGGTGTTTACTACAAGCTGCCTGGTCAAGTGGAGCCTATTGATGAAGCCTTCTTACTCCAGCTACAGGAAGAATCATGCTTACAGGCTCTTATCCTGCTGGGGGACTTCAACCACCCCAACATCTGCTGGAGAAGTAGTATGGCGAGCTGTAGTCAATCCAGGAGACTCCTGGAGTGCATTGAGGATAACTTCTTAAACCAAGTAATAGACAGCCCTACCAGAGGGGGTGCGTCACTGGACCTGTTGATGACCAACGCAAGTGAGATAATTGGTGACGTCAAGGTTGGATGCAGCCTGGGCTGCAGTGGTCATGCACTGGTTTGCAGTCCTGAGGGATATGGGTCAGGCAAAGGGTAAAGTCGGGACCCTGAATTTTAGGAGAGCAAACTTCCAGCTGTTCAAGGAGTTAGTCAGTAGGACCCCCTGGGAAATTGCCCTCAAGGACAAGGGAGCAGACAGAGCTGGTAGATCTTTAAGGACACTTTCCATAGAGCACAAGAGCTCTCGGTCCCCACGTGTAAGAAATGAGGAAAGGATGCAAGACACCAGCATGGATGAGTCAAGACCTGCTGGTCAAACTAAAGGGTAAGACGGAAATGCACAGGCAGTGGAAGCCGGGACAGGTATCCTGGGAAGAGTTGCTCGGTTGTGTAAGGATGGGGTCAGGAAGGCCAAGGTGAGGCTGGAGCTGAACTTGGCAAGGAATGCAAAGAATAATAAGAATGGCTTCTATAGGTATGTCAGCCAGAAAAGGAAGGTCAAAGAAAATATATCCTCCCTGGTGAACATGACTGGCAAACTAGTTACAACGGACAAGGAGAAGACTGAAGTACTCAACAGCTTTTTTGCCTCAGCCTCTCACTGGCAATCTCTCTTCCCACATCTCTCAAGTGGATGGACCTCAAGGAAGGGACTGGGGGAACAAGGTCCCTCCCACTATAAGAGAAGATCGGATTCAAGACCACCTGAGGAACCTGAACATATGTGAGTCTATGGGACCTGATGAGATGCATCCCAGGGTCCTGAGGGAATTGGCTGATGTAGTTGCCGAGCCACTCTCCATGATATTTGAAAAGTTATGGCAGTCAGGTCAAGTCCCCGGTGATTGGGAAAAGGGAAACATTGCACCCATTTTTGAAAAGGGTAGAAAGGAGGACCCTGGGAAGTACCGACCTGTCAGCCTCACCTCTGTGCCTGGGAAGATCATGGAACAGATCCTCCTAGGAGCTGTGCTAAGGCACAGGGAGGACAGGGAGGTGATTTGAGACAGCCAGCATGGCTTCACCAAGGTTAAGTCTTGCCTGACCAACCTAGTGGCCTTCTATGGTGGAGTGACTACACTAGTGGACATGGGAAGAGCTATGGATGTCGTCTGTCTGGTCCTCTGTAAGGCCTTTGACACGGTCCCCCACAACATCCTTCTTTCTAAACTGGAGAGGTATGGATTTGATGGACTTTTTGGTGGATAAAGAATTGGCTAGATGGTTACATCCAGAGAGTAGTGATCAACGGCTCGGAGATCAGTGACGAGTGGTGTCCCGCAGGGGTCCATATTGGGACCAGTACTGTTTAATATCTTCATCAATGACATGGACAGTGGGATCAAGTGCACCCTCAGCAAGTTTGCAGATGACACCAAGCTGAGTGGTGCGGTCGACACGCCTGAGGGACGGGATCCATCCAGAGGGACCTGGACAAGCTGGAGAAGTGGGCCCTGTGAACCTCATGAGGTTCAACCAGGCCAAGTGCAAGGTCCTGCCCCTGGGTTGGGGCAACCCCCGGTATCAGCACAGGCTGGGGATGGAGGGATGGGGAGCAGCCCTGCCCAGAAGGACTTGGGGTGCTGGTGGGTGAAAAGCTGGACATGAGCCGGCAATGTGGGCTCGCAGCCCCAAGGCCAACCGTGTCCTGGGCTGCATCCCCAGCAGCGTGGGCAGCAGGTCGAGGGGGGGATTCTGCCCCTCTGCTCTGCTCTGGTGAGACCCCCCTGCAGTGCTGCCTCCAGCTCGGGGGTCCTCAGCACAGGACAGACATGGACCCGTGGGAGCGGGGCCAGAGGAGGCCACGGGAATGATCAGGGGGATGGAACAGCTCTGCTGTGAGGAAAGGCTGAGAGAGTTGGGGTTGTTCAGCCTGGAGAGGAGAAGGCTTCGGGGAGACCTTATTGCGGCCTTTCAGTACTTGAAGGGGGCTTATGAGAAAGATGGGGACAGAGTTTTTAGCAGGGCCTGTAGCGACAGAAAAGGGGGGAGGGTTTTAAACTAAAAGAGCAAGACTGAAGCAACCATCTGAGTGGAAAATATAAAAGTAGTGAATTTATGGAAGTGTTTTCCACAGGGATTAAATGTATCAGCATCACTAGAAAAATAGGTTTTTAAAATACAAAAGGATAGTCACCATGGTTTCTGCAAGAGTAAACTGTGACCTTTCACTTGCCAGACTTGTTTGAAAGAGGTATGTTACAAGTAATAATTTCATTTTTACTTGGATTTTTTTTTAATCTTCTTTTAGAAAGAATCTGGTAAATTGCCTCAAAAGATGAATAAAGAAACATAGTGGTAGAGAAGTTAAACTGTCCTTGTTATGTATAATGGCAGTCATTGAGGTAATAAGAACAAAACAATTAATGTATGAAATAAGAAGTTATCAGCAGCATGATTTCTTTAGAATACTTTTTCAAAAAATGCTTGAGTGATTCCAGAATCACACTCAGTAGGGAAGAAATGTTTTAAATATATATCTTCTAGTTACTCACTGTTGTCAGTATAATTTTAGGGTTTTGTTGTCAATTTAAATTAATGTTTTATTTTGAAGAGGTGGATGTTAGAATATCAGAAGTTTGGGCTATGTTTAGAGTTAAGATACTAGAGAAGCTTTCTTCAAAGAAAATACAGGGAAGGAATTCAGTTTGGTTTTCAGATTTCATCAAGCAACACAGAGTTGATTTCTGCAACAGAAAGTTGCACCTATCTCAAAAAAGCAAAGTAAGAAAATACATCTCAGTTGCCTTGGTTGTTGAGACACCTTTGGCTTCTGTTGTGCACAACCTAGAGGATTCTTTGTTCAGTACTTTGGGGTTTGTAGTGGGGTTTTTTTGGGGTGGGTTTGGTTTGTTTTGTTTAAGGGTAACTTTACTGTTATTCTTTACAAAAAGCCAAGAAACTTTTTCCTGGAATATTAAACTGAAGAGCAGCTGTTCAGTAGAATAGCTATAAAGCTCTCTTCTGCCTGCTGGTGGTTCTTAGTTGCGTGTATGCTTTTCAGCATGTGGAATTCCTGACCTGCCTGATTTGAAAGTCCCCTGTGAGATGTGCCTTTCTACACCCAGGTGGAACTACCTTAAGATTTGTCATGAGTTTTAATTCCAGGGATTTTTTGCTTTCTCTGGTGCTAAATACCGGAGGTAATGTAGCATATTGCTCAAAAATAATGACATACAAATATCATACTTGTCCACACTATAATAATACTTGTCTACTTTTATGTACAAATAGAAACTTTGGTTCACTTTGTAACTTTCTAGAAAATGCAGTTTACCAGGAGCTTCCACTGGACCTGAAAAGCAAAGCTGCTTCCCAATCACACAGAGTATCCTGTGGCATTATGTGGGCAGTGTTTTTTTTTCCCCAGGGTTGACATGATGATGTCTATTATTCTGAATGTGTTCATTTGCAGAGATGTGCTGCATTTAAGAGTGATATTTTGTAAAGCTCCTTGAGATTTGATGTTCAATGACATTATTGCTAATACGGTTTTAAGGACCTTAAGTCTCGAAAGTCTTTAACTGCAAACACCTGCTGGGGCTTTACTTCTGTATTTTTGGCACGGAAGAGGTACTTTTGAAGTTGATGGGCTTCTCTGTTGGATTTTAGAGGTTTAGGGTTTTTTCCTTTTTCATATGAAACAAACCAAAGTACCACTGATTAATACATAACTTTTTTCTTAAATTGCAATGAGTATTCTCACAAGGGGCAGTGTCTACTAGTGATGCACTTAAAAAGATGCAGTAAATGTCTGGGTTCCTTGATGCATTCTGTAAAAAAACATTTTGCCAGTTTTCTACTGCATCATCTTCAGGGGGTAAGGTCTCCATTACACACAGTGTATTTTTTTAAGAGACCAGTTGAAAATGAAAGCAGGTTGTTCCTGACCTCTCTGTTCAGTCACAGTTCAGTTTTAATTTTATATTCTTTCACCTCCAGATAGTTTGAACTCCTGGATATAGCACTGATCGTGACACATGCTGATTAAATTTGCCATGACCTCTGAATATCACAGGGCCACATAATTTTCTTTCTCCTTCTAGCACGTCATTCTTTTAGTGGCACTTTATTGCACCTAGGAAGGTTCTTTAACTGATGATAGTGAAACAATGAACGGTGTAATTTGGTGAAAGTGTAGGTTGCTGATCATTCGTGTATCTGCTGTTATTCATTTCCATGAGAAATGTGTCTGCTTTACATACATGTGAGTGGGCATCATGACCCCTTATATAACAATTATTTTGAAAGATTTGAGAAAGAAGAGTTGTTGTCTGGAAATATCTTTTTAGTTTAAACAATTGTCAGATCAGTGTTTTCTTTACATACATACTCTCATAAGTATTAGGCAAGCCTAGAACATATTGATGTTAACAGGCATGACATTTAAGTTAGTTGCACAGAACACTTTAAGTCACTGTATGACTAACCCGTGCTAGTGAATCCATATAGGATATTGAACATTGGAAACTCTTAATGCTAGAGAAAAGAGGTTTCCGAAGGGAAACTCCAGGATACTTGACATTCTACCTGAAATAACAGTAAGCAGTTTCTTAAAGGTGTCTTTGCCAGGACTTGTGTGTTAGCTGCTTTTCTGTTTCCCTTTCTGGTCTTACTGAGTGATTCTGCTAATCTTAATCTTGCTTTCTTCACCTGCAGGAGAACTTGCTTTTAAAGCGAGAGCTGGGTCATCTGCTTGGGTACAAACTGTGATTGCTTAGCAGGCCCCTGCAATGTTTTTTGCCTAGCTGAGAGTTGAAAACTACTTCCTAGTTGTTTACTGTCCTTTAGATCTTTGCTTTCTTTGGCAAAATAATTCTTGCAACTTTGGAGCTTTAAGACATCCAGTATTTCCATCGGTGATGTTTACTGGGTGATGGATTCATAACCTGGCAATTGTTGCTAATCCAATGGTTCTGTATAGTTTCTGCACAACTCTTTTACTAAGCCAAATTCATATGTGTATCCAGTAACCACCTCAGTAACCAGGTCACATGCAGGGTTCATAAATGGATGCGGATCAGCTGTATGTCCTTTACAGCCACTAACCAGCAAATACATTATTGTGTATTTTTAGAGCTAAGGCAAGTCTAGTCTTCCTGTGGCTGCCTACAATCTCATTTTCAATTACTTTTACATTCAATACTCATTCTTCATAATAGAAGCTTATGTAAGCTTTCTATTTTTGTCTCACTCTAGCTGTGGCATATGAGTAACTTTTAATACTCTCTAATAGCAGTGAAATTGCAAATACACACTTCAGGGCATTTTCTTACTGAGATTTGCTAATGTCTGCAATTCATAAAGACCTCCGCGGTCAAACTGACTGTTCCCCTCCTGTCATTCAGCCCTGCATTGTGAATTGACATTCAGAAGGTTGTAGCTAATTAAACTGTATAATAAGTATACTGCCTTTAACAGTGGCTATTAGCAGAGAGTATAGTTGGCATTTTATGTATTCTTTCAAGATGATGCAATTTTGGAAGTGGTATCCAGGGAAAGGTTGGTCAACATTTTAAAATTATGTTAAGCAGATGGTCCTTGAGTGGTGCCAAAGAGCCAGTACTAGACGGAAGGGCATTGTGATGGACCAACAAAAGCGTAATGGTCTCACATAAAGTGAGTGTTTCAAGATCCAAGAGATATTATTAAGGCATAATATTTTGACTTCTATAAAATGAGAATTAGTTTCTTTTCAGGTAATAAGTGGTTTACAGAAGACAGCAAGTTCTTGCATCTGAATCACTGTCTTGAATAACACTGGCCACAAAATTTTATGTAAACTTTGTATGTGTTAGGACATTCTGACTTTCATTGTTCATGTGTCTGAGATGCTTGTTAGGTATTCAAAGTCTTTTACGTGATCACACAGTGGTTTTTGTAAGTCAACCGTTGTAACTTAATGTGTTCATAAAAAGACTCAGGAGACAATTACCCATTGTTTTATGACCTGAGGGTGATGTGTACTACCTACAAAGAATTCTTGTGTACTACATCCCTGTAGTTGCTGTGGTCTTATCAGTGATCTCAGTGCCCTCTTGCCTGCCTTGGCAACGGTTGTGCAATGCACTGATGCTTGACTGCTTTTCACCAGCATCCCCATCTCTTCTGCTCCTGGGTGTTTTCTTTTTAAAATCACAGGCTTTAAATGCCTTTTTTTCTTTCTTTTTTTTTTTTCCTTCTTTCAAGTTTCATAGTTACAATGAAAGATGTAGCAGTCATCTTGGGGCTGAGGACAAGTGGCAGAACATGTATGCCTAGGATTTAAAATAGATTCTAAAGTAACCTTCCTCTCTGAGGAAATACAAACTGGGTACAGAGATGCTGGATGATGGAATGATATGTACTCTGCTGTACTGATGATGCTGAAGCGTAATGCTGAAGGGCTGAGGAAAGGGACAGAGGTATACACCATCTTTTACAGCCATTCTTAAAAGTGGACTGCTCTACACTTAATTTGAACTGTTTCAAATTGTGTTCTGTTCTGCAAGTGTTCAGCTGCAGTATCAGTGCAGGGTAGTGCACGCAGCTTCCTTCTCTTTTGAACACTTCTGTTGGAGTGCTGCGACGTTGCTGTATTTCAGCTATGTGCAGAGCTTTTTGTAATCTCAGATCAAGTTAGTGTTCCACTGTCTCTAGTTCTATGAGCTATTGCAAGAGATAGACACAGTCCCTCTTACTAAGCAGAAGACTGAAGTTAAATTCTTGATGATGTTCCTTCATCAAATTTGACTTTTTCTATCATACAGATTTCCTGTACAACATCTCTCTTGTCCATCTTCCTTTGTACCAAATACTGTCATAATCAGTGAGTCTCAATAAGCAAAGAATATGGAGAAGGAGACCTCATATGTGGTAATATAAGAAATACAAGCTCAGGGAGGGAGTGTTTCATGAGTGACAATCCAGTCTTACATTATTAACCCAAGCTGGCTGTTGTGAATACTCAATGATTTACCTTTTTTTATTTTCTTTTTTTTAAACAGATGTTCCTTAATTGCCTTATGTATTGTATACCCTGTAATGCAGTGGTTTTGCAGCCCATGCTGCTGGTGACAAAGTTTCGTTGTTGTTTTTTCTTCTTAATGGAAAATTGCTTCATAAACTGACTGATTTCCTTGGCAACAGATATGCTTGAATTGTTTATTATCTATGTATGAGATGAGAACTTTGTGTATATTCTGTACCTGAAATATTGCATACTATCGGTGCAAAGACAGAATTTGTAGAAGAGGTAAGTTGAATGCTGTAATAGCAAATGTCTCTGTCAGGTGACTGGGACATTTCAGGTGCTCAATACATTTTTATGATAATATATGTAATTTTTCCAGGTAGTACAGTAGGATTTTTTCCAACTGTTCTATGAGGTTTCAGTGTGATTATTTTAGAATTCATGTGAATGCCCCCATTCTTGCATCACTTAAAAATATTTAATGAAATAAAATATTAGATGCTATTGTATGGAAAATATGCTTGTATAGCAGTCTGCTAGATTATGAAAATGTAAGCCATTAACTTGCAAATTTATTGAGGGAAGCATCTTCTAGACTTCAGTGTAACACATCAACCTTTTGATTTTAAGCCAGAGAAATAACAGTTTACTGTCTCATTCTCCACACAGAGCCAAAAAATAAGCGGATGGGCAGGAGTAACTTCATTGCTTTTCTCCTTAGTTACCATTGAAAAAGGCTGTATGAAGTTGTGGTTAAATATACTTTATTAATTATTTAAGATTAATTCAGCTTTCAGTTTAAAGATGTCCATTATTCGGAGCTGGTTTAATGGAACTGGTCAGGGTGGACCTTCCAATATGTTTGCCGTCACATTTGGGAGTCTGTCTTACTGCTTTACATTAATTGGCTGCACTCATCCTTGTGAACCAAAAAGATGATATTCATAGGAAGATGTATCCATTTCACTGGGTCCATGTGCACTGAGCAGGGACAGCCAGCTGGCCTAGTGGAGCCAGTACCCTCCTTTCTACTGTTCTCTGACAGCTGTAAAATTTTACCTGAAGTGTGTATCCAGCTGGAGATTTTTTGTTATTTGTGTGCAAATGAATGGTCAAAAAAAGGAAAGGTTGGCTGGCAAGTAAAATAATTCCAAGGTAGTAATGCTTAAGGGACAAGGGGAAAAGGATGTTTATTAAGAATGCGTGCACCAAGTTCATCTACTTTCTGGGATTTAGAAGATAAATCCTATGGAACAATGCATAAAGGGGTGATCTTGAGCACTTTCTTAAGTGGAACAGGCAACTATGCAGTATCTTTGAGTAGAAAATAAGATAAAGACGACTCCACTTTTATAGATTTTGATGTCTGCTTTTTCAAGAAGCTTAAGGGGCTGCAGTACTGTTACTCTGAGAGTGTGCATGTATTTATATATTCTGTCAACATAATTTCTGTGCTTGTATTAGAAATATGTGTTGCTTGCCCTGACTTTACTGATTAGCAGTTTAATGAATTCAGTGAGGAACTGGACTCTGCTCACGATTCTCTTACTGACTTGTGTGGCCTTTGGCAAATTGCCTAGTATTTGCACTTCTAGTATTTGAAAAATGTTGGTACTTATTCTTGTACACTGCTTCTGGGGGAAGCTAGCTTTAAAGTGAAAAATTGCTGGATAAATTCATGTTTATTTCTATGTATTAAACCCATCAGTCTAGGTTTCTTCCATATTTAGTTCCTCAGGCAGATGCTCAATTCAATAATATCTTCTTTCTGGTACAGTTCCCAAAATTATTTTCGGGGACTGATTGTGGTATTGAAAGTAGAGAGGGGGTAGAAGGCAGGGAATCGCATATTTTTTTCACATACTCATACTTTGCCTCCCAGTAGAGCAGAATTTAGCTCCAAATACAGTGGTACTTCTGTTTTACAGCAGAATGTCCAGACACGCATGTGGCAATGGAAGGAAAAGGTGATGTGTTATGACTCCAGAAACACCCTGGGAAATATATTGGTTTGAAAGTAAGAGAATACCATTTTTCAAGGACGATTTTAAACCAAATATTAAAGTAATGGCCTTTGATTTTTTTAATTGGAGTAAAATTTGGTCCTCATGCCTAATCAGCATTCACAGAAAGCAACGGCAAGATGCTAATCATTTTATCTACATAAGAGAAACAATGGATGAAATATCTCTGAAACACTCAGTTTTCTGTGCATTCTGAACACTAAATGCCTGGATAAAGACATGCTGGGTTTTTACATCATGAAAGTTAGTATATCTGTAGTAGCAATAATGCAAGTACTTCAGAATTTTCACCATAGTGTTTTGAGTTTGGTTTCACTAGAGGTATACAGAACAGTAAAAAATAGTCTTACTTGAGAATATTTTCCTTGGCTATTTCATTAAAAAATTTCCAATCCAAAAATGTATAAGGTACATAAATTAAGATAAGAATGTAAATGAGAGATCAGAGAAGTTCCCAGTGCAGCACCATGCCAATGATATTTTAATGTTATGGACTACTGATGGATGCATATGTGCAAGAAAGAGAGATATGCATAAAATCTATTAAATTTGACATTTCTTTGAGAGCCTTCCTTTTCAAATTTCCTGATGCTTGTCTGTTTAAAATCTATTTGAAATCTCATGCCGATTGAAAAACTATGACACCAGTTCAATTCCCGTTTCACAAATAATCATAATACTCATTGTGTGTGTGTGTGTGTGATCTTGTAGAAGAAAAACTACAAAGTTCTATCCAATATAGGATGAAAGGAGTGGACAGGTTTAAGAGAGCTCAATCAGAATTATCAAAATGAAAGTATTATGTATAGAAAGTTATTTATAATCAAGTAAGATAACACTTACATAGGTTACACTGTTGAAGAATGATTTAAATGGGTATAGTGAGAATAATGTCCTACAAATTTGATTCTATAATAAAAAGTGTGGGACAACAGTGCTTTTCTACAAATTCCATACGTGTGTTAGCAGCTGTCTGCAGGCTCGCCGGGCTCTGCATTCCTATGAGTGCCTGTAAAGTCAGGCTCTGATGTAACTAAGCATTTACAGAAATACCAACGCACAAGGCATGGTGCAGCTCAGGATTCAGACTTGTACGTCTGTGTGTACATGTAAGTGCCCGCGTGTGATCTTCTGCCTAAAATACAGTGCCTAGAGGTAGGCAGCCGCTGGAGGACTACTAGTGGGATCAGTATCCTCTGTCGGAGGGGCAGCCTCCTGCTGCCTGCCTTCTCCAGCAAGCTGTCACGGGGCAGCCGTGGTGCCAGCATGCAAGGGTATGTGGCTCTCCACCTCTTTAAAGCCGCCTCTGCCCGTGAACCAAATTCCTTCACAATGTGCTATGACAATGGGTCAATTACTGTATGTTAGCAAAAATTAATAAACCAGTAATAACTAAAATTAGTGAAGCAAAGCCATAATGCTCAATGAAACATTTATTTAAACAGAGAGAAGATCAAATAGTAGGAGACACGCTCAGAAACATACCTCACTGACACATGACTCCTTACAGTTACGTGCTGTGTATAGCCCACGCCGTGGCTACACCAGAGAAGTTGTACTCCTGTGCGCCTTCCGTGACAGCTGACTGCAGGAGTGCGCCCGTCTTGGCTGAGATAACTGTTGAGGATGGGGTCACGCTGACCACCCAGCATATAAAATTACTTCAACCTAGGTCCAGCAACAAGGGTGAGACTCCAGAACTTTTTTTCTTGGAGTTTTGATGCTGTTTCCGTTGAGGTTGTGTTTCTGCACTTAAGTTGTACCTACTGGTGGCTGGTCTTCCAGGGTTTTTTTTGAAGGATCTCAGCCAAAATAATACAAAAAGTTTACCTAGATTAAGCAATTCATCTGTCCATATTTTATTCAGGGTTTTGTTACTGCACATTTTGATGCCCTTTGATAAGAGGGCATTTTTTATCCATCTTTTTGCAAAAGATAAAACTGTACATGGCAGATAGAGACAGGAGGGGTCACCTCAACTAGCAGCAAAATAAATTGTCAGATTTCTCTCAATTAGCTGTTTCCATCAAAATCAGCAACTCTTTCAAAGAAAAGATTGCATTCTCTCTGGGGTTTTTTGGGTTTTTTTTAGTATACAAATCTCATTGCATTCAGATAATTAAAATGCCGTAACAGTTTTCACATTTCATTGCCTAATTAACAGCAATAAAGGCCACACTAAATCAGGATGAATCTGTAATTTCAGCACTAATCACACAAGTGTGAGTGTCAGCATCATAATGAGATGCACAAATCTGGAGGTAATGAGGCTGTGGCTGTCTGGGAAATTAGAGCAAGTGCTGGCACAAATTGTACAGCAAGGTTTATTCCCATTTTATTAATTATATGCTTGCACAGGGAATTGTAACCAACTCAAATTACTTTAATTTGCGAAATTCATGCTCCGGCTATGAACTTGACATCTGAGCATGAAGTTGGGTTCCCTATCCCTCCCTCAGTGCAAAAACAACAACAAAACCCCCCAATGCCCTGAAATGTTTGTTTAGATGTGAAGACTTTGACGTTCTCGCATGCAAGGGTATTGCAAAGCTGATGGCAGCACTATTGCACGATGATCATTTAGTGGTGACGGTACTCTCCTACTATGTAGGACGTCAAGGCTTTCTAAGATAGAATGGTGTTTCAGTAATGCCGAAGTTAAGAGTATAACAAATAAAAACATTTGGGGCACAGATAATGACTGGTATAATGTAATATCTTACCCAGTGTTCCAAGCCTTTTTGATTGATTAACTAAAAAACACCAGCTTGACTGTTTTCAGTTAAGCGAAAAGTATAGTTTTGCATTCTAACAAAAACTGTTGCAAACTGAAAAATACTGATTCAAACTTGTTGATTCGTATGAGGTTGGTTGGTTTTATGAACAGATCATGCAAGTTCATCTGTGTTTTAGATCAAGGTGATTAAATGACTTGTGCTGATTCTATCCTGAGGCTGTATAATAAACTTCTGGGTAATTTGGAGGTTTATACAGTGCCTGAATTAATTTTTGAAACATATACACATTTTGTGTTGATAGCCAAGGATGATAGTGTAATCATACTGTAATCTTTTATAACTAGTTAATATTCAGCATCCAAATATCATAACCTTAAACTTTCATTCTAAATGTTACTAGACTGGTACATGGAGAATTTTCTGTAACATGCTCCCAAAATCATTATTCATTGTATCTATATTCAGTTTTTGTATTGCATTAACGTTTTTAACAAAAAAGTTGATATCAAATCTTCTATCATAGCCAAAAGGATTGTTCACAAGGGGTTGAATGAATTATTTTTCCTGGGCTCTGTTCGTCATGATGTTGAGAAGTTGTAAAGGTGCCAGTGAGGTTAATGATTATCTTCAGTAGCATGATAAGCATTTTACAGGAAGAACACTGGCGATCCTACAGTGGGTAACAATTTATTCTCTTTCACTAGATAAAGGTTGGTACTAGCAAGTAACTTCTCATATTAGGAGTTAATAGCTAAAAAAGTTATTCCAAACCCCATGGATTCTTCCTCTTCTCTAGCCATATTGAATGCAGTGTCGCTTTTTGTGCCAGCCAACAGTGCTGTATTAATTAAATTTGAAAGAGAGATACTATTTCCAGTTTCAAATAGTCACTAGGAAGGTGCGTCTGTATATTACCTTATAATGGGTCAAGACCTTGGGAAAAGACTGTATGAACAGCCATCGTGTGTGTGAAACAGCTACACGTTGTTTTAGAGGAGAACTGTCTTTCAGTCAGTCACAACAAAACCTTGATGCATTTGGTTGCATCTTTGCTTCGTACTGGCTTGTGGGTTTGCTCATGTTTCCAATCTTGCTAGGTCTTTTAGTTCTTTGCGTTAAAGGAAGATGGTAGCCTTTTAAAACCTACAATGGTACCAAAAGTTGCTTCTCCATCTGGATTTTCTTAATCAGCCCAGCTGGACTTACTCACTACTCTGCAGATAGTCTGTGTCATTAAGGAACATGTAGGGTTTATCAAGGTACAACTGAAAACATACTAATGATTGCCGGCGTAAACCCAGTACTCACATCTTCATCTGGTATTAACAGATGGTATTAAAAGAGGTTCAGTAGAGTCTTTCATAAGACTTGCTGACTGCTGCTTTAGAAGAAAATTTTCTCTGCTTCGTTTCCTTTTTGGCAAAACTTGCTCTTAAGAAATTTGACTTAAAAGTTGAAGTTTGACAAAACCATGATTCTGACACATACCATAAGGCTTGCTGTTCAGTCTCAAGATGCCATCTGTCAGGGTCCTTGTTTTTAGGTTTCCGTTCCCTGGTAGAAGATTTTGGAAATCACAAAGCTCTCAGAGTTTTTGCCCTAAAAGGGCAGGTGATAGACTGCAGTGTAACCCACACAGCCAGAGGCTGCATGTTCTGCTCTGAGCATGTCCGTCGTCTTTGATGCATAGCAGGCATGTCCTCTTGACTCTGTCTTGGAAGAAAAACTTTCAATGGAAGTTATGTCTTTTTTCCTAGTTTTTGTTCTCCTTCAGATTTCCCCACAAAGCAATTAGATATTTCCTGAATTCAGCCTTATCGTACAGCTGTACATCTTCTGTGACCTTTTCTTTGGCTTTATGAATGTCTATCTGTGTTGACTATCATATTGCTTCGGAATTTGTTTATTAATTGCATCCCAGTACTGATGTACTATAATCAGGAGCTGAGACTCAATTTTTTTTTTAAAGCTTTGCATATCTGTGACTATTCAGGAGACTTATGAGGCTTGGAAACAAAGCACAAGGAGAAAGGAAACTTCAGGATATGTTTTATCTTAATATGTGCTTGTATACTGATTTAAATTCTCTTATGCAACTTTTTTTTTCAGTTATTTTGGTTGGATAGAACAGAGGATGTTGATTGGCTGAAATATCCCCAAAGCTGTCAAAAAGTGCCCTATGACATTGGTACTGTGCACGGGATGCATTACATCTAGCCACCATCACAGCTCCTAGGAGCTTCAAGAGCTTCTATTTATCTCAAACACGGAACTGAGGTCCAGGAATGTGAATTCTCTGAAATCCCAGAGAGGCAGAACTGTAGGCAATATTCTCTTCCCAGGTTCTGATACATTGTGTCTATGTACAATTAGTACTGTAAGGATCTTCGTAAATTTGTACACTGCACTGGTGGAATTCTAGAAAATGATCAGAAAACAAGTGAGAGTATAAGAGGGTCTGGAGTAGAAGCAGCAGCTCAGCACTGAGAAATGAATCTGTTTTTTTATCTACAACTTAGAGGTGGCAGTGCTAATCATATATCTAATTATTACATCTGTTCTTCCTCTTCCCTGGCCCTTCTATGTAAGGAGGCTTAAAAGATGCCTTTTTGAAGGGTAAGAAATATTGGAGCACTATTAAAAATTGAACACTTACATTTATTGGTAGAGATGATCTAAAGTGATATGTGTAGGACTGTAAAGCAGTAATACAAATTGCAGTTGGCCCGGTTTTTTATGACTTGATAAGCTCATACTGGCTTTGAAAGCACTCAGACTTTCGTACCATAAACTATTATTCTGAAATGTGATTATCCTGTTGGTTAAAATTCTTCCTTACTTCATTCATTATTCAGAAGGCTGTAGCCTTAATAGTAGCTTAAGATACATGTCATGTATTTGTAATGCATTAATTTACTTTCAGCATTGATCAACACTTAATGTATAATTAGCAAGCAGATTTAACAATCTGCTAGGACAATACTCTCTGTTGCATAACTATTGTGCTCATGTCTTGCAAAATCCAGGGCAGAGAGAGGCCACAAGAGAAAGATTGTCATAACTGCACTGTTGATGTTCAACAAGCAAAGATAATGTGTTGCTGGATTTCGGAGTGTAGTATTTGTGCGTCGTATTAATATCAATTTGGTACCGGAAGGCAAAGTAAAATGGTATATGCTATGTATAACACTGGCTTTAGAATTTGAATGTCAGGAAGGCATAGCTGTGCTGCATAAGGGACATACGTTTTTTAAACGAACCTTAGATGATCTATAAGAATAACTGAAATTAGATTCCTCTCGTGTGTGTGTGTGTGTGTCTGTGTGTATTTTTTGCTGTCTTACAATACCCTTCGGCAGCAGGATAATTGGAGGGTCTAGAGGGACTTGTTGCTAGAAAAACCTCCCTCCCTTTATTCAGCTTGCACACTTATAAAGAAAGAAATTCACAGGCATGACAAGCTGTTCTCAGCTGTTCTGCTACTGCTCTTCAGTAAGCGGAGTACAGTAGAAATACCTACTTTAGAGCAGTGCTTGAGGGCTTCATCTATTCAGGCATATAGTGTTTTAATGTCTACAGAAGGAATAGATGAATGAGTGAATAAATAAATAAACACTTAGGAATTTCTGCAAGTATAACCCTGTTTCTGAAGAATACTTGGCCTGTGCCCTTCACTGGTGAAAGCCAGGACACTGCTGCCCAGAATGCTATTGATAAAATAGCTGTACTTGGTTAGTGTAGGTTTGAAACCCTGAAATATATACAGTGTTGGACAGATTCTAACAAGCAAAATCTTGATGATATTCCTTATATCGTATTGACTTTCTGGGTTGCTCTGAGAACACTGGAAGAGGTGATAATCTCATACAGACATCTGCAGTACAGCATGGCAGTCAGCTGTTCGTATGCAACAGTTAAGAGCTGTTTTATTCAGCAAAAATACACTCTTGATGTATTTAAACAATTTTCATATTACAAGCAATTAGAATAAGTTGTTTGTGGAGAAAATGAAAAGTTTCTGCATATCAAACATGATAATTTTATCTCTTGAAATACAATTCAAACAAAACAACATCGTATCTAATAATAATTGTGAAATATCATCATTCTTATAATTGCAGCTGGCCAAATGTTTGGTTGCTAGATGTTTTTCAGTGCAAATACTTGCTTAGCCATGCGAGATTGTGAAACAGCTGCAATAAAGGCTTGAACAAAGATGCTGCAGTAATCCCTAGCCAGCCCATCAGAGCACTGACTTTCTGAGGTCACTACCAAGACACTTGAAAGCTTTTAATTTTTTCATTTTCCACACATTTTAAAAAGATTCTTCTGACTGCAGCTGTATTTCACATAGGAACTGTTAAGAGGTAAAAACTGCTGTGTTATCGCAGAATACAAAATGGCAATAAAAGTCTCCTGTAGAAGGACCATCAGAGAGGTGGTGTTCAGGAGTAGATGCTACTGTATACACGGGAAGAATCACAAGCATCACTGAGAGCAGCAGCTGTAGCAATTAGCCAATTAAACAGTTTTTATTGATGATCTGTGATAGCTAATAAACTTTTAACAAGCTATAAAACACCCCATGGATCAATCTTGCTATTAACAGGCTGGATCATAACCAATACTTATTAATTCTAACTAACATTATTGTTTGGAAACAGAAGGAGTAAGTGGACTGTATGCCAAATGTAAGAGTGGAGACACCATTCCAAATAAATTCTGGTAGTTTAGGGAATATTTATAATTTACTTCAGCAGATAAAGCAATCTCTTTGAAAAGCAGGGTTTGAGGGCATCTTTTTAGCTTTCCATGTCATTACGCCCAGGATGAGACTTCCAGCCATGGAGTTACAGCACAATCACAGAAAAGCTGATAAAGAAAACCAGGCAGGTTTTGGGGGATAGGGGGTTGTTTTCTGTAGTTCCATATGGCACAAAACCACCTTTAGGGGAAACATGTTTCAAAAACACAGGGCTGAAGTAACTTTAGTAACTACTTGTCTGGTACTATATTTTTATCTAATTGGCTGAATGTTATTTTTCTCAATCAAAGTGGTTATTTAATGTTGCACACTGGCATTTTGGTTTTTTAAGGATAAATAAATAGAAGGCTAATAGGGAGATATTTAAGGATTAAGAAGTTGTAAAAAGTAAAATGTTGACAGTTTAGATATTGCTTAAAGTTTAAAAATACCATACATAGTAAAGACCTCAAGAAGTATTTAATCAATCTTACTGTTACAGGCTAAATTCACTGGGATTCCTAGAATTTCAAGTGGGTGATTGATATAAGATGTAACTGTGAATTCTTGGGAGGTTCTTGCCAAATTTCCAAACAGCATCAATGTTGATATTTTGCATTTTTTAATTTCTGATGTCACATTTACTTGTGGTTAGTCCAGCACTGTTATTTCAGTGATACCATTACTGAAATGTCAGTTCATCTGAAAATTCAGATTGTTTTTCAGGGAAATTGCTGTGATCCGTGTGCGTGCATGTATGTCCAATTATGCACTTAAAAGACAGAAAATAATTTTGCTTAATTTATGTCCTCGTTTTAGCTCTACACATGAAAAGCATTTACCTCAATGTAACATAAAGCCCATACATTAAGAGTTCAAACATGAAATTCTTGCACAAAAATGTAGGCTTCATATGTAATGTATGATGTCTCTAATACAGCGTAGTTTCATATCCTGAGGCGTTTTTTTTTTTTATCTTCCTCATTGGTACAGCATTCTAATGGAAATTTTCTGCACCTAAAGTAACTGATGATCTCAGAGTATTTCTGTAAATATTTGCTTGAATGCTTTATAAATATTTGTTACAGTCTGCAAACATTTGGAGTTGGCTCTAAAAATATTTGTAGATATAGCTACCAGAGAAAACACTCCCAGTGTGAAGTATGAGAAAGACGCTGTTACACAAAAAACCCCTCACTTACTAGATGGGAAATACTGCATCAAGAAAAGAATCACACCTGTAACCGTCATGGCTGTCCTGGCACAAACTTCACTTAGGCTACAATTGTTGCTAGAAAATTACCTCTGGTTTCTTGGCAGTGAGTTAACTGAAGGTATAAATAAATAAATTACTACTAAGAAAAGTTTGGAGTGAAATCTGTTACTACAACAACTTAAGACCTATCTGCAGGATGGACAGAACCAATACAGAGACTGTAGGTAAACAATAAAGTATTGGCTTCAGTTGACTTCAGCAGGTCTTTCTTGTTCCAAAGTCACTATAACCACAGTCTAAATACAAAACAGTGAAATGTGTAAATTTACACTTGATGGTAATTATGGTTCCATCTGCTGTGCAGTGAAGTACTTAAACTTTTTCATGTGAGCTGTAACCAAATCGTTTATCTGGTGTGTGTGTGTGTGTTCCAAGAAATGCTGAAATGAGTAGCTGGGTGGAGTAAAAGAAAAGTACACCTGTAATAGCTTGTTCAATGGAATGAGGACACGGATAAGTTCTCCAGAACAGCTCACCCAACTCTTTGAGATAAGTTGAGATGTTTATTTTGCACTTGCAGCAATTCTAATTAATGTAGTTAATGCGGTGAGATTTCCTCAGGGATTTCATGGAAAAATTATGTTTCTACGTTGGGACTTACCTAGGAAACTCTTTGCAGGAGCTGGAAATGAAAAGCCTGGGCAAGCAATGACAGAGATGGCACAAGCACCACTTGGTTCTGTTGCTGCATGTGCAGGTTGCTGGGTTTGAACTTCACCATCATCCTTGTGCTCCTACCTTTGCTGGGTCTCAGTGGTTACAGTGCTGTCATTCCCCTTGCCTCCCTGATAGTTTTCTTGGAGGCAGATCCTTGTTTGTTCCCCGGTAATGGACTGTACCTTGCAACTCGCTTCTTTAACTTCCCAGATGAGCATGGGTTCTGCAAATTCACTGTTAGCGCACACTCTCCCTGAGCTCCTGTTGTACAGTTTCATTTTGCAGTTTGTCTTATCAGATATTTGTAATACTTACAGGAAAAACAAACAAGTAAATACCTACTGCGACTTGCTAACGGGTCCAAGAAAACAAACACTCTTCACTTTAGCTAGAAAAAGAAACACACAGAGGGCAACATAATAAATGTCTACGTATTTCTTATGGTTTTACTTTCCTCAGTAAGTATTATTTGAAGTTAACATCAGAGCCTCTAAAAGTTCGTTATTCCCCTACTGCACATAGTTTTTCCTCTTCTGCTTAGGAAAAAAAAAATGTCCCTTTGCTATTTTCTCCCCAAAGAGCCATGATGTAACCTCTCCTTTTACAGTCCTCTGTTTCTTTTTGTCTCTCTTTCCCAGGCAGCCTTGTCTGAGGATCAAAGCTCATTCATATATTTAGAGCCTGTTAGAATTTAAACGTAAAGTGAGTTCTGTCTTGTGTAGCGAGCCCTCCTCCAAGGTTGCTCCCTCTGAATAGCTGGTCAGCAAATTACTCTTTATTGCGTCTGACCTGGGAGACCAGATGCCACTCTGATAGAGGACTGCAGAGTGTGTGTGCCCTGAGGCCATAAGTGGTGCGACATTTTCATAACCTTAAGCAAAATTCATAACTTAGCGACATTCTCTGAATTGTCAGAGGTAGTTGATGGAAATGCATCTTGAAGAAATGAAGTTTAAAAGATTGATTGGGGGGTACATTCTATGACCTGTACTGCGGAAGTAATAAGAAAATGTTCTGAAACGCTTATTGTGATGTTGCTTTTGAATAGAACATGGATGGAATGGTGTCCTGGCTCCAGCTGGGATAGAGTTAATTTTCTTTCTAGTGCTGTGTTTTGGGTTTGGTATGAGCAGAATGTTGATAACACACTGATGTTTTAGTTGTTGCTAAGTGGTGCTTACAATAGTCACGGACTCTTCAGCTTCCCATGCTCTGCCGGGTGCACAAGAAGCTGGGAGGGAGCACAGCCAGGACAGCTGACCCAGCTGCCCAGTGGGGTATTCCGTACTGTATGATGTCATGCTCAGCATATAAACTAGGAGACGTGGTCCAGGAAGGGGGGATACCGGCTCGTGGGGAACTGGCTGGGCATCGGGCAGTGGGTGGTGAGCAGTTGCATTGTCCATTGCCTGCTTTGTATATTCTATTATTGTTGCTGTTATTATTAAGAATATTATTGTTATTACTGTTCTACTTTGTTTTATTTCAATTATTAAACTGTTCTTATCTCAACCCTCGAGTTTTCTCACTTTTGCCCTCTCGATTCTCCCCCTCATCTCACCGGAGGGAGGGAGGTGAGTGAGCGGCTGTGTGGTGTTTAGTTGCTGGTTGGGGTTAAACCACAACAAATGGCAATGCAAAGGCTTGTTAATGCAAGTGAAAGCAATATGGTATTTGCAAAGGCATGGATGTGCAAGAAGCAAATGAAGACACATCTCTTTATTACTTTCACAAAACGAAGTTTGTCAATGCAAGGATTCTGGAATCCATTTCTATTTAAGTCTATAAATATTACACTTCATTATGAGGAGACAGACTGCATCGTAGTTTTTAAATTGCTATTAAACAGCAAAAATGTGCTTACAAAAACAGAAAAGAAACATGAAGTGCACTGGATTGTCCAACTTCTGGTTTTCATTTGGATTACATTTTTAAATCCTATTTCTTTACTTTGAAAATCTTCATTTTCTATGTTTACATAGTTAACTGTTTTGTTATTCTTCTCACTTGCACAACATGATAAGTGGCTTCAAAAAAGGGATTCTTTTACACCTCTGTAGTGAAATGGAGAACACAAATTGCATTGAAATATTTCAGTTTTACAGATAAGACATAGTTTGAGTTTGTTCTTTTTCCTATTCTATCTACATCAGATAGGACTGATGCAAAAATTGTTGCTCCAGGTGACATTTAAGATGTAGAATGTTTAGGCTGGTATTTGCCTAAAATATTAGGAAGAAGAGTGATGAAAATTATGCTCTTAACTAGCAAAGCTTTGTGCTGATAAACCCCTAGTGCAGATTCCTTTATCTATTTGCCCATTTTACTTATTCTAATTGAGTAACTGGTTTAGGCACTGCCAATAAAAACTGTGTCAGTCCAATAGGTGTGTTTTCATTTTGGAGGGATGACAAAGTCGGTTAAATCATGACATGCTAGTTACTTTGAGTATTTAAATATGTACCATTTGATGGATTAGCCTGGTCTTCTTGACACTTTTAATATTTTATGGTCTTATGTCTCATTCAGAAATGTTGCTTGCATTAACAATTACAGTAAGCTGAAACTTTGTGCGATTGTACATTTACAATAACACCAAGAGTATCCTGTGGCCAAAACTGCAAAGTGGCAAGAAATATGCGTGCTTTGTGATCTTTAAAGTGTTTGTTATTTATGGAGTTTTTGTTATTTTCATTTCAAAAGTAAAGAATTCCTATTTTTAAATCTCTCTCGCAAGTTTCCAGAATTTTGATCAGTCTGGACATCTTTTTTGAATCCTCAGATTTCACAGCATTATCTTAAGTATTATCACTCATGCTCATGATCTTGCAGTTGTGAAATCTCTGAAGCATATCTCAATGAAGTTACAACCATAATGTTCAACCGTGGTACCATTGTAGTACCGCCTCCATTCATGATATTGGGTTGCTTAAATAAAGTTTTAGTATGCTACAATTATGTTCTTCAAATGATGTTTGGAGTTTTACAAGTAATGTGTTTGCTGCTTCTTTATCACATGAATTGGAAAATAATTTTGGTGTTACTGTTTGTTTTTGATAAAGGAGAGAGGTTAAAATCATTGTAACAAACCTGTTTATATATTAGCTGACATTACATTGGCATTGACTTTTCTAGAGACAGTTTTCAGTGGTAACCAGTCTGTTTTGAAACTTGATAATGCTCACAATGGGAGAAGTGAAAAAAATAGCAAACGATTAAAAAATGTAGGTCATCTCTATCTGCAATTGACTTGCTGAAATACCACAACAGTGATTAAAAATAACAGCCATTTTATCAGTGATCTTAAATTCCAAGGATTAACAGACTTTAATTTGGAAAAAAATATGATCATATTTGTCATGGTTTAACCCCAGCCAGCAGCTAAACCCCACGCAGCTGCTTGCTCACCCACCGCTCCGGTAGGATGGAGGAGAGAATCGGGAGGGCACAAGTAGCAAAACTCACAGGTTGAGATAAAAACAGTTTAATAATTGAAATAAAACAAAGTAGAACAGTAATAAGAATGATAACAACAACAATAATAGAATATACAAAGCAGACGATGCGCAGTGGAACTGCTCACCACCCGCCGACCAACGCCCAGCCTGTCCGGAGCCTCGAGACCCCCCCCTTCCTGGACCACGCCTCCTAGTTTATATACTGAGCATGACATCACATGGTATGGAATACTCCACTGCCCAGCTGGGTCACGGCTATGCACCCCCCAACCAGTTTCCCAAAAAGTCCCCGGTACAAGCACCACTCAGCAACAGCCAAAGCATCAATGGGCCATTCAACGTCCCTCTCATACCAAACCCAAAACCCAGCACACCCCAGCTACTAGAAGGAAAGTTAACTCTATCCCAGTCGAAACCAGGACAATGTTTAATGACTAGTTAGTGTTACAGAACCCATATATAAATGATAAATCAGGGCGTTTTAAGGTGTTTCTCAGCATATTTGCATGGTGTATGTTTCTAAAAAGCTTTCTAAAAAGTTCTACCAAATTTCAAAACTCTTGATCCTTTAAGTATATTGTACAATCAAGTTGGCAAATTATATCATTAAGATGCCAGGTCTGCTGCAATTAAAATTAAGAACCTGGTTCTATTTTTAATGCTTTTCTAAATGCTGTAAAATTAACATGCTTAGATTTACCTTGGAGTTTGGTATGTCTCCTGGCAAGGTTTATGCACCAAATCAGCTCTTGCTGGAATACGATTCGGTATCTCATCTGTTCTTTTCTAATTCCTACCCAGCCCACAAACTTTTCTGGTGATTGACAACTTCTGTTAGTGCTTGTTCCCATATGGAGATTAAACCATGACTAATGGAAGTGTGCCCCAGACTTTTTCATTTCCTAGATGTCTCCCTCATTTACTGCAATGGCACCTACTTGCCCCATCAGAAAACAAAACTGAAATAGCTGCTCAAACCAAGTTAGGTTTTACATTCACCTAACTGATTGCTGTATTTATGGGCAAAGTAACACAAATGTTTGTTATTTATTTCTTGGTTCAAGGGGATGTGTAGCAGACAATGGTATTGGCTGGAGGTTGGTCAGGGTCTGGTTAGATGTGACCCTTAGCTGAATGTTGCTGTATGGTTTGTTAAAATGTGCTTGATACGTATCACGGGCTTCCAAGCACCAGAACTGGGAACTGCATTCAGAACACTATAAAGTGAGTGAAACAGTTTATCACTTGTAGTTCATGTTCCTGTGGTCCTTTCTTACTAATTTCTAATATTCTGTTTGACTTCTTGACAAATTTTGAGTGCTAGGCTGATGCTAACAGAGAACCGCCTATAGAAACATCAAGGTCATTTTTCTGGGTGATAGCAGCTTATTCAGAACCAATACTGTACTTTTCCCGTAGTTACTATTTTGTGTTTATTGGCATCAGATTTTGGTTGCCGTTTTACTGCCACGTAATTCATTGCTGTGAACTTCTGCAACTCATTTCAGTCAAGTTTGGTTTTAATTGGTTCTGAATATTTTCATATCATCAGCAAATTTTGCACCCTTGCTAATTGCTCCTTTTTCAGATTTTTATGTATATAGATTGAACAGCAAAAGTCACAACACAGATATTTGTGAAATGCTGTAGCTTAGTTCTTTCTGTTGTAAAAACAACCACTTACTTACCACTTTATTGCCAGATAAAAAGTCCATATGTCTACTAATTTGATGAAAAAGCCTTGTTCAGTGCAGAACTATGGATTCCTACTGGTATCTTCTTTCCATCTTGAGAGGGTTTGAAGTCAGAAAAAGCCAGGCTTCTGAGATGTCAGAAATATAAAATAATGGCAAAAGTTCGTACAACAGTTGTTCTCTCTTTCAGTGATGCATCAGTATGTCCAATATCACTTGCAGTCTGCCTTTGCACTGCCCTTAGTAGGAGATATATGCCTACGTCCTTTGGTCACACAGGTTAGTCTCCTCACGCTAAAGCAGTTGTTGCCTTCCAATTCTGTAATTTCACGTGCTCACAATTAAATCTACAGACTGCGCTCTGCTCCCATTCTGCCGACAGAAAATGAATAGCAGAAAACTGGAGGTTGACGGGCCCATGCATTACAGTTCTTTGTAAGTGACATCGCGTACCCGTTGGGTGCTGAACCTGCCAGTGGTCGGATCTCGCACAATGCTTATGCAGCTCTTTCCTTTGTATGGGCCAGGAGGAACACTGCCCACCAGTCGTAGCTTTGCCATGTTCTTTCTGTTGATCCCTCTGTTGACTGCAGATCAACGTGTAACTGGAAGTGACTGGACGGCGTGCAGGTGTTTCCCACCATTCCATTGCCAGCAAAAGCAAGTGACACGCAAGTTTTGAGTTTGAAACACCTTCACTCCTCCTCAGGCTTGGCATTGCAGAAGGGCGTGAACACCATCAGGGAATCCTTGAATTAATGCATTTTTTTCATGAGTGAATAATGCATAAACCCAATTCTTACTGCCACCAGCAATCCATGTTGTTTTGTAATAAAATATGCATTTCTTTTATTTTATATTCGAAAAACGTAAAGTACATTCATTTTGTGGGTAGTGCAAAATTTATGATCTTCTTAATTATTCATTTCAACACTTTTTAAAGTTTGTAGGTATATTTAAATTACATGAGAGATAACCACCCTATCCCTTACCAGCCCTTGAAATAAAATATGATAGAGTTGGAACTCTTAAGGCCTGAGCTGTCTCTTTTCCCAGTCCCTTTAGATACAAGCTCTAGAGTCTGCAAGCCAGGTTGCCCAAAGCGTTTGGAGACTTAGTTCTTACTGAAGTCTTCTGTAACGAAGGGTCTTAGTAGAAGTGAAACTTGTGAAAACGTTGGAGAATCTGTGCTTCACCACCTGCAAGGCACTGCTCAGTGTGTTAGAGATTCAGACCTAGCACGCAAGTTTTGTGTTACTGTGCCATGTGCAAATCAGAGATAGAAGCATTCAGTTTGTGTTTCTTGGCCTTGTATATATACCTTTATAGTCAGTATTTTATTTATGTATTTTGACAATGAGGATTTTTTTAAAAAGAACATTTATCTTGGTAATCAACATAGACGAATAGAAATTTNGACTAGGTATAAGGGAGAAAATTTTTTACGCTGAGGGTGGTGAAACCCTGGCACAGGTTGCCCAGAGAGGTGGTGGATGCCCCATCCCTGGAACATTCCAGGTCAGGTTGGACGGGGCTCTGAGCAACCTGATCTGGTTGAAGATGTCCCTGCCCATGGCAGGGGGGTCGGACTAGATGACCTTTAAAGGTCCCTTCCAACCCAAACTATTCTATGATTCTATTCAATGATTCTGTGTTTTAATAGGGCTTCAGGTTTTCCCTGAGAGAAATCCTCAAGCATGTCTTTTAGACACAGTTTTCTAAATGTTTCAATTTAAAAGACTTTAATTTTTTGACAGCCGGTTCTTTGGAGGCTGTGCACACTGGTTTTGAAACAAGTCAGTTGCAAACCACAGGATACAGATCTTTCAGCTTGCTGAGCTGTCATTGCAGCAGCCTGCCACTGCTCTCTTTTTTCTAAAATGAATCAGCTTGACCATGCGTACACTTCAACAACCTTATCCATGATGATTATAGTTGATTTGCCTGAAATAACTTAGCAAGACATTTTGCTGGATTTAGGGAGGTAAGACTGTACTTTAAGTTTGTTACTTACAGTTTTTAACAAGTTTATATTGTTTTCTGATTCAAAGTTGTGAACTGCGCACTCCTTCCGTTGGCAAGATTCTTCCAGCGCGCTTGTGTTCCTCTCTCTCCTACGTTGGACTGCTCTCTGGGCTTTGAGAACCTATACAGTTGTAGATTTCCTTGTTCACTTATTCCTGATTTTATGACACAAAGAAATATTAATATTTTTGTTGTTGTTGTTAAAAATTTTAGTAATGTTCCTTTCACACAGTGCACTGTCACTGTAGGAAGGGAGCTGCCCAGTATTTTGATGTACAGATAGTTTAAATGCAGCAACTAATGCTGTCACAGAATGAGTGTTTAACACAGTGTAACCACTAGACTACAGTGTGCCCTCCCAAGTAGTTTCTTATTTCCCCTGAAATCATATTTAAATT
The DNA here is from genome assembly GCA_013400755.1 of Pelecanoides urinatrix. Classification (NCBI taxonomy): domain Eukaryota; kingdom Metazoa; phylum Chordata; class Aves; order Procellariiformes; family Procellariidae; genus Pelecanoides; species Pelecanoides urinatrix. The sequence goes on along the minus strand of VZTQ01001540.1, from coordinate 318,760 downwards.
CAGCCATTGTCCCATCTGACACATCAGTCTTAACCAACCACATATTTACTTTTACAAGGTCCTCTTCTGCATTTGACCTGGTTCAGCAAGGGAGCGGTCCACGAAGTCCTTAATTCTCTTCGCTCACGTGCCTCACCGGGACGGCCAATGCCAGAATGTCACTCATCAGCATTTTCTTTGATGTATTTAATGTTCTGTTAGTGAATTAAAGCTGAGTTTGACATTCAGTGCATAATGAATGTCTTGGGGGCCACTTTGAGGTTATGTAACAAGGTTCTTTCTGTCCAATTCTATTTTGCACCGTCTGGGAGGTTTGCTGAGGATCAGACTTCCTTCCTTCTGGGGTGAAAGTACACTAAACCAGACCCCTTTACTGTTCAACTCCAGCTGTGCAAGGCTTAATCAACGACTGGTAGCTTCTTCTTGAATGATAGTTTTAGAGATTCTCTAGTTGGCTATTTGTGGCCAAAGAAAAACTGAAAAGCTTTACAACCATCAAGTATCTTACTGACAAGCATTACCTTAGGTGCCTCACAATTTTTGCCTTTTTTGTGGGGTATTTAACTTATTCCTCATGCCTTTGAAAAGAAGATAGAAGGTAGTACAGTGCAAGCAGATAAATTGTTAGATTTAATTTTTATTTTCTGTTAAATGTTCTATACTGGGATTCTGTTTCAGAATTTTCACCAAAAATAATTCCCATGTCTCAGTTATTGGCTCAACTGGACTTCAGAGTTATAACTGGGAATACTGATCTTAGTACTGCTGTGTCCAGTGTTGTTCTTGTTCTTTGTCTTCCAAATGTTTGTTTGCTCAGTTCTTTCTAACGGGAGATGGCAGTGCTGGTGTTTATTAGACAGCATGACTTTCCCGACTGTGATTTTTCCAATGTCTTATTTTACCTTTGAAATTTTTCCCAAGTTTCAAGGAGGTAGCTGGTATTTCAAGATACTGAGTCATGGATTTATTGAAGTGTAAATATCAATGAATGCCTGCAACAAGGTAACTAAAAAAAACCTTTGTATAAAGATCAATATCAGTCATGTTGTTTTTATAGAATAGAATAGAATTATAGAATCATTTAGGTTGGAAAAGACCTTTAAGATCATCAAGTCTAACCGTAAACCTAACACTGCCAAGTCTACCACTAAACCATGTCCCCAAGCGCCTCATCTACACGTCTTTTAAATACCTCCAGGGACAGTGACTCAACCACTTCCCTGAGCAGCCTGTTCCAAGGCTTGACAACCCTTGCGGTGAAGAAATTTCTCCTAATGTCCAATCTAAACCTCCCTTGGAGCAACTTGAGGCTGTTTCCTCTCATCCTATTGCTGTTACTTGGGAGAAGAGACCGACCCCCCCTCGCTCCAACCTCCCTTCAGGCAGTTGCAGAGCGCGATGAGGTCTCCCCTCAGCCTCCTCTTCTCCAGGCTGAACACCCCCAGTTCCCTCAGCCGCTCCCCATCAGACTTGTGCTCCAGGCCCTTCCCCAGCTCCGTTGCTTAGTTGAGAGTATTTTCTAATGGTTGCTAGCTTGACATTCACATGCTGCAAGGAGTTTTAAATTATTTGGCTTATACAGATAGAAGAACAGGATGAAATCAAACTTCCGCCAATCAAGGATTGCTGCTGAATCCTCTGTGGTCCTTTCCTATGCTAAAAAAATTCCATAATTTCTTTATGAACAGTACATACAAGTTAGACCTGAGTCTCTTTATGTAAGCCTCTAAGTAACCTTGGAAGTACTTCATGTGAGTATGATATTCAGCCTGACGTTTCAACGTGTCTAGTAAAAGCAGGTATAACCTTGTTTTATGATGGGGATATTCCATGTTCATAAATGACTTGCCTGTAACCATAGAAGAGAGGTGGGAGTAGCAAACCAGCAACAGTGTGTTCAACTCTGATAGCTGTCTTATGTGCTAACTCCTAGGTCCTGCTCCCTCAAAATTTACTAAACTGATTCAAGCAGAATTTGCTCTCAGCGTCTAGTTCAGCCTTGTAAAATCATCATGAACTTCAGCAAGTTTCAGCACACAAACTAGGTATTAATGTATCTTATGAGTAGTATAGTGAAAAAGATATTTTATTCCTACAAATATAATGTACAAATATAATCCACGATGTAAATTGAGTCATTTTTGCTCACACCTGGTATGAAAAAGAATTTGAAGAGTGATGATTTTGTTTTGTATTCCATTTTTAATACATGCGGGTATGTATATTGCCTTTTTTAGTAATAATATTTTAATAACCATGGTTATTGGTATTTTAATTATTTTTCAATCCTAATCTTTCTATATGAGTCCTTAAGTCTTATATACAGTTCATCTTTCCTTAATCTGTTCTGAATTCTGAAGATTCTTATAATTTTCAGTCTCCCAGTTCTATCCTTTCCTGATCTCTTTTTTCTCCTTCTTCTGCCGTACATAATCTCCCTCCATGAGTTTCTTCTCTCCTTGATTACAGGCTAGTAATCCCTCCTAGATTACTACAAATGTAATGACCTTGGTTTCGTACTGTGCTTTTCTCTGTGTTTGTTTTTAAGAGTACACATATATTTCAAGATTAACTACATACAAAATTTAACTCAAAATAATTCAGTCACACTAACTGTTTTCTAATACATGCTTAGTTTACTAATGATCTCAAGTCTTAAGTTCTTCCAGAGGTTTCACAAGACATGCTTAGTGATTTGTGAATTTTAGCATAAAAAATAGAGTCATTTTAAATGTAAGGTTAAAGTGTCGCACACATTCTTAGAGCTAGAAAATGTATTTTCTTTAAAACTAGAAAAACACTTTGAGAAAAATCCTTAAGAGATTTAGCAAAATTGTTATGAGAAGAAGCCAAAATTTTATGGAATGCTTTAGAATGTAGCTGGAGTTGTGAGAATCAAACTTGATTTTGTTTAAAAACAGGCAGAAGGAACAGGAGAGATAGAGGAGTGTACCATTACAATGACATCTGTACCCTGCCATATTTCACTGCGTTTTTTTGCAGAAGACTCAGACTAAGCACCAGCAAATAGTGACTTATATAAATACCCGTTTGATTTACAGAAATAAACAGGAGTTCTAAATTCAGCAAAAATACTTAGGCATTGCAAAGGTAGAACTAGGTGACTGAAAACTGCAAGAATCTTAAGAAATCAGGATAAATTAAGGAAAGACGCATGAAAGCAAGCACGTATTAAGGTCCCTATCAAATGAAGTTAATTTGCATAATGAAGTCAGTAACTAATACATTTAGGCCAAATTATTTCTATCCACAAGTCGGTAAACTTAATTTTTAAATCAGTGGGCTATGCGCTCATTTATTTTACAACAGAGCATATCTAAAATATATACTACCACCTCAATGTTTTAAGTTTCCTAGAAATCAGATTGCCTTCTTGTAAGTACAAAACTACTCTTTGAAGTTACTCTTTGACCCTTTCTATGAAGCTTTTATTCTGAATTAGGAAGTTTGTGTCTTTCTGAAGTAAACAAAACAAGCAAATGTGCTCAGGACCTACTTAAATTTTTTTTCCTTCAAAAAAAGTGAAATATGTATTTTTGTATTGTATTTCAGCACATGCATTTTCTATATAATTTCTGAAAGTGTTATGAGCTAATGAAAATGTTCCTCTTATTTATGAATTAATGTAGAACTTACTGGAGTGCCAAAAGCAAGTATTTCAGATGTACTGCTGTATCACCATTGTGGCTGTATCACCATGTTTCCAAAGGTGAACATTTTTCTCACTTCCCTGTAATGCAGATAAATCTGACTTTTCAGCTTTGTTTTGGAGGTACCCTGAATTCTGACACCGTTTAGCAATAGAATCAAGATCTTACATGTGTATATTTAGGATTCGCATCTCCTGGGATACAAGTAGTTGTTCAGGTAGTAATTCCTCATAATAATTATAACTCAATTAGACTTGACACTTGGCATATAGTGTGGCTGTTCATAATGGACTTTTAAAAATGCAGTAAGGGGAAGAAAGATAAAGATACACTGCATATAGACTGTAAAAAAAACAACCAACCAAAAAACCCCCACTGATCATTCTTTTAGTGAGAAACATTTAAAAATAGTGTAGTGTATTTTAGTTTGATTCTGGAATATTTTAAGTCACTCTTCCACATCATCTCCCATTTCTGTTACTTTAATTCACATTGCAGAGCAGTCTCAGAATACACAAAATGAATTCATTTTCGACAAGACTGAAATGGAAGATGAGCTGCACGAGTGCATTTAGTTCACTCTCCTCGTGAACCTTGAGTCTGTGACACCAAATTAGGGCTAGTCCAAAGGAACTCTAGTCCAAAGGAACTCTAGTCCAAAGGAACTCCTCCTGAAACACACGCTGTGTGAACATTCTCAACACCATTTGTTTCACTGTGCAAATTCAGACAGAGGAAGGAAGAGCCTATTTTTCATAGTAGCAACTGTGTGCAGGATGTTGATGTGTTGGTGACAATCCTAGTAAAGAAATCTTTTTCTGGGAGTGTGTGTGGAGACCCAAGAAAGTCAAGAGCTTTGGACTGAGACTCTTTGCCTCTGAACTTGTGACAAGAACAAGGTGACGAGGCACTTGGCATCTCTCACAGCTGTGCTCTGGAACATGGTAGATAAAATACTAAATTATTTCACAGTAATCTTCTACATATATCAAAGGAAGTTAGCCCTTTGAGGTTCACTGTTTCCAAGTAAATTCAAGATTTGTATGTCTTCTTCCCCCGCACCGCCCCCTAATACAGAATTTCAAAGAAAAGTATGGCTCGAATAACTGACTGCAAATTTATAGCCCTTTGTACCTATAAAGCAAAAACTTAAATACTTTTTAGTTTTGGCTTCTGCAGCAAATTTGGTTTACTACGTGTATTTGTTTTTCCTAAATGTATTTACAAGTTATCATCAAAGCTCTCAAACTTACCCAAAGACTAAGCAACTTTGTTGTTTAAATTGAAATCCACCTATATCTTTATCTATAGAACATGTCAACCTAACTACAGACTCTTGAATTTCCATGGCACCTATTAAAGTTCATCCTCATTGGGTTTCAACAGAAGGAAGTAAACTTGTTCTCTAAGTTGGAATCTATTTACGACCTTGGCTTCTGATGTGATACTCAAACTGGTGAGCAAACTGGGGTTTAATCAAGAATTGTGCATCTTGTAAATATTGAGGAAGAAAAATGTTAATCAAGTGGGCAGTTACTTTATTTTTTATTAATTGTGTTGAAATTGTGGATTAAATCTGCTTCAGGAAACTATTTTGATAATAATCAGTCATTTACCAATACAGACCCACCATTTTTTACAATGGCAGACTTCTGTTCCTGTGATGATTTTGAATACATCACTTTTGCTGGTGACATAAGTAAACATCTCTGCCGCCTTCTCCATGTGGAAGATGATATGCTCAGAAGGTTATTTGGATAATGCCAGTGAGGCATTTAGAAGATGCCAGAGCATTATGAAAATAAGGGTTATTCCACCTGTCCTTGAAAAAAATCTGAGGAGACTTTTGACAAATAATTGTTCACATTTCTGAATTTGTCATAATTTTATAGAAAATTCTGGAGTGGGTAAAGTAGTCTTTATGTACCTGTAAGATGTATTTTCTCCATTAGCGAAAACTTCTATTTTTTGTTATGAGGAAGCAGCTTCTTAATGACTAACTATCTAACCAGGTTATCTTGCATGATAAATCAAACCAGCAAGGTTCATTAGCCTTTGTAATGCTCTGGAGTACAGAAATTACAGAAGTTATTGGTATGTTTTGCATACAGTGATTGCATAGTTATATTAAAATACACTTTCAGTGCAGTCAAAGTTAAGCAGTCAATTAGCCAAGTTTAAGAGGTCTGAAGTTAAATTATTCTGTGTTTGCTTGCATTAATGAAAATCATCATCTTAACCATTTTCAGAAAAAGATGTAAAGCTCCAGTTTCAATTTTTTAGTACTGGCCCATGCAGAAAGATTCTTTCCATACATAAGGACCATATTTTTTGGTGTATGTGGGGGTAGAGTGGAGTACCATCAGTAGTAGCATCCTGCGGTCTAACAGATCTCACCTCTGAGATGTGACTTTCCATTCTTTCCAGGCTCTGAGCAACCTGATCCAGCTGAAGATGTCCCTGCCCATGCAGGGGGGGTTGGACTAGATGATCTTTAAGTGTCCCTTCCAACCCAAACTATTCTATGATTTTATGATTCTATTCTTGACTAATGAATGTATTGTTTTCTTACTAGTTGTGAAAATCAAACTAAACAGCAGATCTCATAGTCTTCTATCCCCCTTTGAAAATACTTTAAGAGGCAAGTCAAATAGTAGTCGATGCTTGTTTAAACAGTTGTGGAAATCCTAAGCTAGTAGACTTGAGTACTGGGTGGAAAAATTGAAGGTGTTTGTATGATACATAGCTGTCCTACCCTTCTGTAGAGTGGCAGTAAATGTAATGTCCCATACGCACCTGTTTCTAGCAAAATCTTTTTGTGTGTATAAGTTGGTTTTAACCCTAATGTATTTCTGTCCTTTTAAACCACTTTGATCCTTTTCATTTATTTTCCTTTCTTTAAATATGATACATGTATATGAATCCTGTGATTAATTCTGACGCACTTGTTTTGTCAGCTGTTTTTCCATATTAATGCTGAGGTGGTAAAGATGGTGATATTGCCCTTATTTTTACCCCCAGAAGTTCATACAATATGTTCTCCTAAGAGCTGTGATATGAAAATGTTCAAGTATGTTATACTGAAATATTTCATAGACTTTAAGATATGAATCTTTAAAACTCCATATACATTTTAAGAATAAAATAAGCTTATATTTATGGAAGATTTAAAATCTTTTGAAAACAAAGCAAAAACTTGAAGATGTTTTTTGTTATAGAATCAGAATGTTATGCTTAATAGTAGACACACAATTTTACTTCTGAGCCGCATTTGAAAATCAAATTAAACAGCAAAAAAAAAAGCTGTTGCTGTTCAGACAATGAAAAATAACTAATTTTGACTACTAAATAAACATTTTGGGTTTATTTCTATAATTTTGTGTTTCCTTAAATGTTACTAAAATATCTTAATGTTTTGAGTATTTTCTTAATTTATGATTTAGCTAAATTATCTTTTGGAAATATTTGTGGAACGGAATGCAATTATTTGTGTTCTGCTAACACTGACTAGCAGAGGAGCAGAGGTAGGTTTTGCCCATTTGTTCAAGGAAGGAGAGGTATGATTGATTTGATACTGGCAACATGGTAGGGGTGTGTGGCTTTCTAAAGCACTTGTGAGTCTTGGTTTGACTCAAGCTGGTTTGACTTGCTAAAGAAGTCATAACGTCAGGAAAGAAGGTTTGGTGGTGAAGGTGAATATCAGACATCAGTGAAGAATTTTTTTCTTCTGTCATGTTTGAGGTTGTAGTCAGTGATAGATAACACAGTTATAAAATTCCAGTGATTTCCATCAATTTTAATTATTAGAGCTGAACCTTTTCAAGAAATGATTTAGCCTCTGGGTAAAAACAAAGACAAGTACCCTGTGTTAGCTTCAAATTTAATTTTGAGTATCCAGTAATTCAAATGAAAAGGTAAGAAAACTTGCATATGTTACTTGTATTTTATTATAAACAACACAGATCTGTTTGCTGGAATGAAACAGCATCTCTGGTTCTGTGAAGGTTATGTATTGTCCTTCTGCACTCAAAATTATAGAACCGATTCTTTCCGGAATAATGTTTCTGTATCTGTAAAAATTGAGTACCTTTCTGAATTCCTTTTGAATTACTCATCCTTTCATTGTGTTAAAAATAAAATTTGAATCTGAGTGACTGACCAAATTCAAATGGCAAACAGTATAATTTGCGTTAGCTATAAGCTAGAGCAAAGTGCTCCTGAAGTTACACAATCTTGTCATATAATATACTTCCCTAAAACTGCTCTTCTGTTAACTTGGTAACTTCTTAGCTTCCACTTTCCCACTGTGACCAGGCATCCTTTTGGGGGACATAGTGAAGATTGTCTGGAATCATGTAAAGAAATTTCAGGAATTTTTATAATTTTCTGATACCTGTCAAATTATTTTTTCTAGACATCTGCTAATGCTGTTGCAATATTTCTGAAGAAATATATACATCGTGGCATATTTAGTTGCTGCTCTTGAAGGGAGAAGTCACTGTTTTATTATACAAAATCCCCACAATTACTGACTGAATTGGTATTGCTTTTATCTAGTGTAATTTATAACGTTATCCCAGACTTCTATCTTTCAGAGGAAGAACATGTTTCCAAATAGATTCTTTATTTTAATCAGTAGCCTTCCCACCTCTATCTTAATTGCTTAATGTTTGTTCATCATCCTAAAGTGTAAAATGCTGTGACAATTTGATGGTTTTATGAATTCTTTCAGCACTTTTCTGTTCAATATGTTCTTATTTTATTGTCGGTACAAATTGCAACAAAGATGATAGGTTTGAAAGTGGGGGTGCGGTTCAAAACTGTTCTGCCATGGGAGGAGAATTACCTGCCAGTCAAGTTCATTAAATTATGTTGTTATAGCAACTGGTTAGCTATAGTCTTCCATGCTTAAAATATCTTGTGTCAAATAATTAGTACTGCTTAATTGTATTTTATTGCAAAAGAGGCAAGTAATTAAAGAGGTTCTTGCGACGGCTGTGGGGCCAGAAAGAGTCAGAAACTACTTGTAATTGGAATATATTTCGTGAATATAAATTAATAGGTCTAATAATCTGTGTCTTCATTCCTCAGGATCCAAAAAAGAATCCAGTATATTTGAATTGCTATTGCTTGTTCAGAAACATTAATGGATGAAAATTAGCTCTTGGCCCCACTCTTTTGTTTTATTTTGTCCCTTCTTGTCAGCTTAAGAAACCTATAACTTGTATGATGTATTTAGACCTTCCCTGATGTGATATCCACATAGACAAATGGCCCAATAAAATCCGTTTGGGCCTTTTCAATGTGTTTCTCTGTATTTTGTCTGTCAGTCATGTGTTGCTGCAGGTTCTTTTGTTTTTCTTCCTAGTTTGGTCCTCTGCATGGAAACTTTCTGAGCATTTGATCAAAGACAGCAGTTGTCATAATCCAGAAATGTAGAGCTTTTGGGGGGAAAAGATTACTTACAACATAATGTTTAGGATTTCAAGTCAGCAAGTGCCAAAATCGATCAGAAAAACTAGTTCAACGGATCCAAGTTGTGGAATCAGAGCTTACTGTACTGAAGAGCCAAAAACCTCCTTTTTTTTCATGGTCTGAGGAGGTAATTTTTATTTCTCTTCAGGACTTCTGGATTTGATTCACCAGCCATTTTTTGATGCCGAGTACAGAATCCGTCATCCAGCAGTAATAGTTCTTTGCTAAAAGAGAAAACTGTGCCATCCTGAGGGGGGGGTTGAAATAAAAGAGCTTCTGAAGTGGTGCAATAGCTGTATTGTGGACTACAACATGTGTAAAGCAGCACTGAGCTTTATTGCAACAGCTGCAATGGAAAATGAAAGAGGAACAGATTACAGCCCTCCACCTTAAGTAAAAGTAAGCACAATTAAAATACTACCCAGCAAAAGCCTTACCAATCCCGAACATAGGTCAGTAAGTCTTTCACTGAGTGCAGTTGGAACTTTTTAATCTAATCCAAGCACTGTACTCCATGTTATTCGTGTTCTTGCATTGTAGGGCTTTGCAGTTTTACAGTTGACAGTTCCATCTGTTTCTCTTCATCTTCTAGCTTTCCTATCATCCTCTTTTTATGTTTTCTTTACTTAACAAGGTCATTCATACCTCATCTCCATGCATATGACTGTGGCAGGAGCTTGTGATAATTAGGTAAGTGGGGCACACGGAGTTATTCCCAGGTGGCACCTCTGCCATATGGTTTTGAAATGGCTCTTTGCAATGACAAGTAAAGCTTTACTTCTCCCCTTAGGCCTGCCTTGAGGTAGAAAAGTTGAGTTATTTGTGGCAATGAACCTATTCAGTATCTTGCCAGACTTAATTCAGTGGAATCCCTTTTTTTAATTGAAACAATCAAATGCTTTTCCCAAGCCTTTGCAATAAGCAGTGTTCACTGATGAAATCAGAAAAAAAAAGGAGAATTATAACTGGTTTTCCCCAACAGTTGTTTCTAAATTGTGCTTTAAAAAAAAAAAAGACGTTGTTTCTTCATTCCACATTGTATCAGTCTCTCTTCTGCTATGCTTTTAGTAACTGATACCTTACAGGATTTTTTGCTCTTTAATTTTGCTTTGGGCTTTCCAGATTCACCTTCTGTTACATGCATATCATAGTGTTTGTTAATATTTAACTTGTTTAGATTTATGATTAGTAAGTGTTTAAAGGACATTCTTTTTCTATTAATTACACAGCTGTACTGGTGATTACTCCGTGTGTTGGACGACTTGTGTAGGGAATGCAAAGTGATAGTATTTTGAAAGTGTTATTGCAATTTAATATATTGGCATATGGAACCACTTCAGATACATAAATTCCCTACTGCTTTACCTTTAGCAGTGTACTAGGATAAATTGTGAACACTTACTGTCTGAATTTGCTCAAATAATTGCAAAAACCAAACTTCTATCATTCAGAAGCCACAAAAAGATTTATTTTCTAACTTCCCCAGATGTTAACAAAATTTTAGAATGTATATAGATCCTGCCTATGCTGTGAGTATAATTCCCCTTTACAGTGTTCCTCTAAATCAACAATTTCTTCAGCAAACCAAAGATCCTTTGTGTACAGAGTGCTGTATACCTGGTACAGGGCCGTAGTTATGGTTAATGCAAAAAGTAGTGCTGATTAATTTAAAGATTAAAAAAAATTATATACATACCTGTTAGATGTGAAATAGTATTGCATTTTGAAATTTCCGGTTAATTTAAAGGGAAAAAATGTGGCCATCATTTTGTCCCTTTATTTACATTCCAAGTGTTGCCATTTGATTTAAGTAACAGTTCTTTTTGAAGTCATTTCAAATAAATTCATGCATATTGGTTTTTGCTTTAAAATTTAATCTTAACCTTAACAAATTTTAGCAACCGGCACAGATATGTTTGTTGAGCAGAAACTAAACAGATAAAAATATACAAATATTTGTTGGAGTTACAGCAAAGATACAGAAGACGTTCTGCTGTTTTTTCATGATGAAAAGTGCCAGGCTTTTCTTTAAAACTGAACTCTGCCACATGAATATGTATTAGTTTAACTAAATATCAAAAGATTTAAAATCCATGTTCTCAAGTATTTACTTAACTACCCTGGTGAAGATAGTTTCTTAAAAGAGCGTACATCTCCACTCTCACTGGATAAAATATAGTTTATTACTTCATAGCCTGTCTTCAATTCAAGTTATGCCAAAAATGGAGAAATTATATGCCATCCAGATTATTCTAAGGCATGTTAAAAATGTACTAACCCTCTGAGATTTGCATTATTTATGAGAGATTAATAGAAATTGGCATGAATTTGTCATCATTCTATCTTTTAAAAAAACACAGGCTGAAAGTCTTACATTAGTTCTATTGGTGTAAATCCAGAATAAATCTATATAACTGTGACTAAAACATGGTCAGAGGAGAAAAAACATGGAGAGGAGAAAAATCCCTCTGCCAAGTATGAAAAATGAACTTGAAAGTCAGCAGAAATGTTCTTCATTCTTCACTTAACTTGGTCCCAAAAGATGGAAAAGAGTTGATAGTTCATAGCTTCAAGGACATTGGAGGTTTGTAGCGTTTACTGATTGCCGTAGTTTTTCCTTTAGTGTAGTTGCCTTCTTTAGTTACAAACCTCCCAGTCAGGAATTGAATTTATGATTTCTTTCATATGAAGGTAAAACTATCTGCTGTATGGCACTTGATCATTTAAATTTATTACTGCACATCTATAATTACTTCATGCCAAAAACCTATCCCTGAACTGTGTTTCTTTTGTCTCATAGAAAGTGTTAGGTATTCAGGTTTTCTGAGGTTGAACTTGAGACATGACACGTGATAATTAAAAGACATGGAGTAGCTTTGGAAAAGTTTTCTGCTTTGTGAGAGCTAGGTTGAAATACCAAAATTTAATTGACATGCCAGCTAATTAAAGTAAAAATTGGAACAAAAGTACCCTAAAATTTTTCAAAAACTGTGTGTGTGATAACCTGGAAGTCCTATTTTAGTCAGATTTGTCACAAATGAGAATTTGGCAGATTAACCTCAGATGTAAGAGCAAAACTTGCTGGGTTTTGGTCTTTGCTACCTCTAAAAGTCAGAAAATGCTACAATATGCTTCCATTTAGGAACATAACCTGAAATAGGTTTCGAATGCATTAGTTTTAAGAGACCATGGGTAACATTTATCAGCAAACTAGAGCAGCACAGTAAGATACATAAAGCTTGAGCAACTCTGTAATTTCATAGCTTCTTTTAGATAGTTTATCACAATTGCTCTTACGGAATTGAATTTTTTTTTCTAAGAAATTTCTTAAATACCATTATTTTAATAAGTGTTCTTGCATTTTGAAAGCATTTACTATATACTTTTCAAGTGAACAGAAATAGGTAGAAGTAAATGGTGGATATTTTGTCCTTGTTTGTCATAGCAGCATTGAAAATTATAGTCCTAGGGCTCTGGCAGTGTTCCGGATGGGGGAAATAATACCATGAATTTGTTTGTTGGGCTGATATTAAGACCGTTCTCAAAAGCATTTGATTTGTTGCATTCAGCAGGATGCTTGGGATCGCAGGGACCTACAGCAGAGTGCACAAGCCAGTGGTGAGTGCTGCCTTCTTGCTTCTTGGACTGTTTTTCCTATAGTTTAAGAACGAAGCATGTCTTATATGCCGAAGTGCGGGGCCATGGTAGCAGAGGCTGCCTTCAAGAGATGTGGAGGATATGGGTATTCCCACTGCTTTGAAGGGACAGGGCTGTTCAACACCTGGATCACTTCTGTGGTTTAGCATTTTGTGTCAGCTTTGCTTTCACAGGTCGTGTTTTACTGAAAACCCACTAGCCAGGGAGAAGCAAGCAGAGATACTGGAAATGGTAGGCCGGACATGATTGTCAGCTAAGGAACCTGAACACTCTTCTGAGGCTACTGGGAAGTGGAGATCTATTTCTGTGTCTCATTCCCAGCATCTTGTGAAGCAGATGGAACCCAAACAGCCGTCAGCTTTCTCAGGCTACAGCCTCCTACTGCAGTTAGTTTTGTTCATCACCTGAAGGTCTAGTTCCCTGCAGACAACACTGCTTCTGTCTGGCCTAAACTAGTTCTCCTATTTCTGGAGAGAGAATAGAGCCAGCGTTTCACTCCTAAGGCTGATGCTGACCTGGGTCAGTGTTACATGCCCAGAGTCGTGCAAGTTTTGTGCTCTGCCTGACTAGACAAGGTGATCTGGGAGCTACGCTGGCAGATCTTCCCCTTCAGTTACAGCATCCTTCTCCCGTCCTTGGGGTCTTCTGCTGCTTGCACCCAGCGTATCTTCCCTTTCCTTCTCCTTTGCTACCAAGTGTAACCTGCCCGTGGCCGTGGCCCCTGCCCGTCTGTCTCAGCCAGGGCCTGAGCACCTCCCTGGCACAGGCCGCCCGCAGCCACACAAGATGGTCCTCCGGCACCCGGCCCGGGTGGGCAGGGCTGGGCTGGGGGCTTGGAAGAACTGCGCTGCTCCTTTCCTGACACAGGGTGAGGAGAAGATGTTCCTGCTGGCTTTTGTCGTCGTTAAATCTGGTGGGTGACATTGCTGCTGACCTTGTGTTTGTATTGGGATGGGTTTCATTCAGGAATGTTTGAAGAGAGATGCAGGAAGCAACTGGCAGAGTTAGCAGTGATGTTCACTGGCATTAAGATCATCTGACCTTTCAGGCAACGATGGAAAAGAAACGTGATTTTTTTTTTTATATCTACCTTTTTTAATGAAGTAGGCATGGAAGAATTAAGAATATCAAAGTAGGTGACTATGCACTCAACCTTCATTTTCATAGCTGGAGTGGACCAAATCTCACCTCCTGTACACTGAATTAAGATCATCTGAATCTGACCAGGCTCCAAATCAGTATAACAGTTTTCATAGCTGATCTGTGCAGGACTGTATGAATATAGCTGATTTGTATATTTTGAGCAAGAGGAAAGTCTGGAAAGCTTTTATAATGTGTGCAAAAAACCCCCAACAAACCCAACCTGACATGTAACAGAACTAGCATAGTTTTAGCTTTTGTTATTTACAGCTGAAGCTGAACAGCAGACATATTAGTGTATCTGAACTTTGTTCAGCCTCACATCCAAAGATACACAGCCTCATTTTTTCATATGCATTGCCTATTATGTCAGTTCTTGGAAGAATGGAGCACGGTATTTACTTAAGAGTAATGTATCTGAAAATGCTTCAACATCAATTGAGCGTTACTTAAGCATTTCAGAAAATGTACCCTTAAACCAGAAGTTTTATCTTCAAAACTTTTTTTTTTTTTTTTAGGATGAACCTGCTGATTCTTGAAACAAGCCTGTAGGGATAAACAACCATTAGTTTTCATCATATTGAGAAGTACTTTTAAGCAGAGAGACTATGTCTGGTCTCAGCTTCTGTAGTAAGCAGATTATTGGGTGAGCTGGAGTAGAATTTAAGCTTTTACGTTGTACAGTCTAGGAAGGACTAATACTTCTACCGTTACATGATGATACATCGCCTTGTAGGAGGAATTTATTGGGACCTGTGTTTCTTCTACGAAGGATGGGCATTATGCTGCAGTAATGCCAGTGTGGTGGTTTGACCCTGATTGAGGGAGGAATCACCTGTTGGCTTCTCAACAATGCATATTTTCAATTCTCCTTCAGACCTAGTCATTCTCTTAGAAGCCTGGCAGCACTTTTAAGTATTTCAGAATCCTGTAAGGATAACATTTCTGTGACTAAGCTTCTTCTCTTCCACGTAGTAGANAGAAACGTGATTTTTTTTTTTATATCTACCTTTTTTAATGAAGTAGGCATGGAAGAATTAAGAATATCAAAGTAGGTGACTATGCACTCAACCTTCATTTTCATAGCTGGAGTGGACCAAATCTCACCTCCTGTACACTGAATTAAGATCATCTGAATCTGACCAGGCTCCAAATCAGTATAACAGTTTTCATAGCTGATCTGTGCAGGACTGTATGAATATAGCTGATTTGTATATTTTGAGCAAGAGGAAAGTCTGGAAAGCTTTTATAATGTGTGCAAAAAACCCCCAACAAACCCAACCTGACATGTAACAGAACTAGCATAGTTTTAGCTTTTGTTATTTACAGCTGAAGCTGAACAGCAGACATATTAGTGTATCTGAACTTTGTTCAGCCTCACATCCAAAGATACACAGCCTCATTTTTTCATATGCATTGCCTATTATGTCAGTTCTTGGAAGAATGGAGCACGGTATTTACTTAAGAGTAATGTATCTGAAAATGCTTCAACATCAATTGAGCGTTACTTAAGCATTTCAGAAAATGTACCCTTAAACCAGAAGTTTTATCTTCAAAACTTTTTTTTTTTTTTTAGGATGAACCTGCTGATTCTTGAAACAAGCCTGTAGGGATAAACAACCATTAGTTTTCATCATATTGAGAAGTACTTTTAAGCAGAGAGACTATGTCTGGTCTCAGCTTCTGTAGTAAGCAGATTATTGGGTGAGCTGGAGTAGAATTTAAGCTTTTACGTTGTACAGTCTAGGAAGGACTAATACTTCTACCGTTACATGATGATACATCGCCTTGTAGGAGGAATTTATTGGGACCTGTGTTTCTTCTACGAAGGATGGGCATTATGCTGCAGTAATGCCAGTGTGGTGGTTTGACCCTGATTGAGGGAGGAATCACCTGTTGGCTTCTCAACAATGCATATTTTCAATTCTCCTTCAGATCTAGTCATTCTCGTAGAAGCCTGGCAGCACTTTTAAGTATTTTAGAATCCTGTAAGGATAACATTTCTGTGACTAAGCTTCTTCTCTTCCACGTAGTAGATGCTTGTTACATAACTTATACGTTATGTATATTTAACTTTGACAGCAGGATTATTTACTTATTATCCAATATCATTTATTTAACCTTTCATTTACTACTCCTAGCCTCTAGTGGAAATTCGTATGCTGAAATCTTTGGTGTTGAGATGATTCTTATCCTGGATTGCAGTGGAGGTGGGGGTATGGTAGGAGTAAGCAATGCTTTCACTGCTCAAAGCAAATTCTGGCATCGCATTATAGCATCTTTTGGTATAATCATTCTGAAACAGCATTGGTAGCCTGAGGCTTGACCTCAGAGGTTATTTTCCCAGTGCAGTTATCCATGACTAAATGGAGGTGTCTAGAAAGATTTCAGTTTGATACAGACCTCCACATTCTGTCCTTTTTTTTTCCATATGCCACAAAAGATCCAGATAACAAATCCTATCCAGAGAGAGAAAAGTAAAGAAACCCCAGGTATATATCTGTACAGAGACCTAATGAGGCNTTTTTTTTTTTTTTTAGGATGAACCTGCTGATTCTTGAAACAAGCCTGTAGGGATAAACAACCATTAGTTTTCATCATATTGAGAAGTACTTTTAAGCAGAGAGACTATGTCTGGTCTCAGCTTCTGTAGTAAGCAGATTATTGGGTGAGCTGGAGTAGAATTTAAGCTTTTACGTTGTACAGTCTAGGAAGGACTAATACTTCTACCGTTACATGATGATACATCGCCTTGTAGGAGGAATTTATTGGGACCTGTGTTTCTTCTACGAAGGATGGGCATTAAGCTGCAGTAACGCCAGTGTGGTGGTTTGACCCTGATTGAGGGAGGAATCACCTGTTGGCTTCTCAACAATGCATATTTTCAATTCTCCTTCAGACCTAGTAATTCTCTTAGAAGCCTGGCAGGAGTTTTAAGTATTTTAGAATCCTGTAAGGATAACATTTCTGTGACTAAGCTTCTTCTCTTCCACATAGTAGATGCTTGTTACATAACTTATACGTTATGTATATTTAACTTTGACAGCAGGATTATTTACTTATTATCCAATATAATTTATTTAACCTTTCATTTACTACTCCTAGCCTCTAGTGGAAATTCGTATGCTGAAATCTTTGGTGTTGAGATGATTCTTATCCTGGATTGCAGTGGAGGTGGGGGTATGGTAGGAGTAAGCAATGCTTTCACTGCTCAAAGCAAATTCTGGCATCGCGTTATAGCATCTTTTGGTATAATCATTCTGAAACAGCATTGGTAGCCTGAGGCTTGACCTCAGAGGTTATTTTCCCAGTGCAGTTATCCATGACTAAATGGAGGTGTCTAGAAAGATTTCAGTTTGATACAGACCTCCACATTCTGTCCTTTTTTTTTCCATATGCCACAAAAGATCCAGATAACAAATCCTATCCAGAGAGAGAAAAGTAAAGAAACCCCAGGTATATATCTGTACAGAGACCTAATGAGGCAAGTGATTTAAAAAAAAAAAAAGTAAGAGCGCTGTGATTTTCTCTATTTTCAGAATGGGGAAGTTCTGCTTAAATTTTACATCCTGCAAGTTAGGTACTTTATTGACAAAATCTTTTTTGCTGAGTGTTCTTCTTCATGCGTTTTTTTACCCTAATACTTTTGTGACTAGAATTAGTAAAAATGAGATATCCTTGTCCCACTTTTTCCTAGTATCATAATGAAGAGTTGAAACATTACATTGATTTTAAAATAAAGTATAAAATTAATACAGTATTTCAATAACTAAGTGCAGATTATAAGATTTGATGTACAGTGGTGTAATAAGTACTGCTGTTGACACACCTACAGATTTTGTTAAAATTGTCTTTTCATTAGTAATGTAACAATATGTTTTCAACTCTATTTAGGACAATTTGCTTGCATGCAAATATGTCACAAAATACCACTTGGCTTTTTATCAGCCCTGCTAGGAGTAACTACATTGTGCTGGTACAGTCGAATGCTTGAACAGCCACTTTTCTACATAGTGTAAACAAGCTATATTGTAGGATTTAGACAGTATAGAATAGGTGAATCAACTTGGTTACAACAGAGACAGCATGCAGTATTCTAAGTGTGTGTGTATGAACAACGGTGGTTTTATCAAGCCATGTGGACCAGGGAACCTCCGCAGTGCAATGTTTTTTAATAATTGAGGAAAAGGGTTTTCTTATTCTTTTTAGGGGTGATGGTCATTAGTATGTCCTGTAGGTTTTATATTAGATTTAAAATATCTGTGGTTTGTGTTGGTGGTGGTGGATGGTATGAATTTAGAGGAAAATCAGTTTGTTTTCACAGTGTGCTACATTTTAGAGCGGCAAAATGTAGTCTGACAGTCTGCTTTAAACGAGGCTTTTTAAGTTGTCCCTGATATATAGCAGAGACAGTTGTGATGGCTAATGAAAACATTTTTAATTATGAAATAGGAAGTGTGAGAGAGGGGAGGATCTACTTCATATCGACTTTTAAATTCTTAAATTATTTATATTAGACTGTTTTACATATCTGCTATTTTTTCTCTTTTCTACTTAATTTCAACTTAAAACTGGGAGGATGGGGAAGATTCTTGCTTAGAAGTGAGCACATAGGGAGAGCTCTGTCTGGTATAGTTCATAACTGAAGTGAGTCAGAAGAAGTGTTAACCTTGAGGTGACCTGTTTCCTAATTTGAGAGAGAATTTTGTTACTCTTTGTTTGCCCAGTAGCATGCCTACTTGGTATTAATTCTGTGATGAATACTAAAGACAACACATTTTTGTTGAATAGTCACGTTTTTTGAAGTGTGTGCAAAGGTAATCAAGACCAAATGAAGATATGTTTCTATTCAAGACTTCAAGTTGACCAATATACAGTGTTCATTAAAAAAAAAAAAAATTAAAAAAAAAATATCCTTTGCCTGTGGGACCTCTAGCCTCTAGCTCATAGTCAAACTGAACTTTTTTTAGTGTGACTAAATAGACTAGTTACTTGAGCTAGTCTGTAACGGTATGCATTATTTCATTCAGTTCTCTTGTGCTTTTTTGTTTCTGTGAGCTTGCCTGAATCCTGCTTCTTGTTCTAGCACAGTAAACTGTTCTACCATTACCTTGTCTTCTGCCAGACAGGACAGTGCCCTTTGGCCAGAGCAGAAAGAGAAGTCCAGTTGATACCGCAGGCTTTCAAAGGCAACGAACTCATTCTTTCAAGACAGCAAAAGCTGCCAAAACCAAACCCCACTATAAATACTGACCTGTCATATGTTAGATTGGATAAATCGGAAGGAAAAATCTATGTCTAACTGAACAAATACAAGCAAAAGGATTTTCTGATACTGTAGCTAGAAAGTTGAGACTTGGCAATGGTCAAGAACAACAAAGATTTCTGATAAAAAATATGCAAAGTTGATGCATAGGAACAAAAAGCAACTTAGTAAACAGTTGTTATCATAAATAATTTGCACTGGGAAAAAAGTTCACATCTTGTAGCCCCAGGTGTCTTGAAAAATAGAAGAACAAAACAAAAAAAAATCTCTGTCATTACAAAATAAAATGGAGTTACTGAACAGCAGTGTGTTATTGAAACAGATGTGCAAACAGATATGCAAACCTTCTGCCTGAATCTAGTTATGTCTCTATTGTCTGAGAAATAGTTATTGGCTTAGAAATAAAGATCTTGTTTTCTTTAAGGAGATTTTCATATATTCCTCTCATAGCTGTAAGTTTGAGTCAAAACCTTAAATATATAAATGTTCATACCTTTTTCTGCCTTGTGTGTGATTACTTCTATTCTTTGATCGATATCTAACTGTAATTTTGTTTTCTTTTTTTGTAAAGAAGAATTTTGGTTATATTGAGAAAAGTTAGCATGCACTAGAGTACTTTCAGCTCTACTCGCAGTTCCCTAGGGTAATTTGCCAGCGTACCATTGCGTACACTCTCCGACAGGGCTTTTTCTTTATAAAAACTCTGTGAAGTTAAATGAGAATAAGGGGCACTATTAACATGTAAAAAATGTTAATAACTATTAATAGTTAATAGAATATACAAGTAAATTCTTGTATACATAGAAATGCTGAAGGTTTGTGCTTTCTTCTGTGGCCGTAGTAAGGCACTGAAAGGTTTTAATGCTCATTGTTTCCCTGAGACGAGCGCAAGAAGAGGATGCTTCTGAAAAGCTTGACATTGTCTTCTGTGTCTCCAGAGTTCTATAAGATAGGAATACTTCACTGCCTCGCTGCATTTGTGTCCACCAAAGTATTATTGTTTCTAAATTACTTTGAGAATGCTAAACAAGAGCCCAGAGTAACGGTAGAAATGTTGCTGTGGTTCTGTTTGTTTTCCTTGGGCTGGTGCATCATGGCTTGGCTTGTGAGTCATGGCAGAAGGTAGAAGGTCAATAGGTTTGTGTGAGGTTGGTGGGGAAGCACGGGAAAGTGTCATCTGTCAAGTCAGTGATGAAGTATTGTGGAGAAATCAGTGAGAATGACTTTATAAAACTTACTGAAAGCAACAAACGCACAGAGAAACTACCCTGTTGGAAACCTGTTATTATTAAAATAGTAAAAGTACTATTACTGGCTTTTAAAAGTGACAGAGCAAAGGTGCAGGCAACAACAGAGAGAAGATTAATAGAGAAAGATGATGCTTGCTTATAGATTTTTCATTTCTAGGTTGCTACTTGGATACTTTAACAGCTTTATCCAAGACACCCCACAGTAATGAAAGTGAACAGATTGGTGTCTCTCTGCAAACTGTATTTGGTTTTAAGTTGTTTTACATGAAACAATCTAAAGGTCTTAACAGAACTATTTTTGGATAACATATGCTGCAGACAGAATAAATAAGACTTTAGAGTGTGCTCTCCACTCCCCTCAAATCCTCGGAGTAAAAACTGTTTTAATGTTAGTTAGTGTCTTCTTTTGATTCTCTAGAAGTTACACACTACCTGTCTTTTTGTTGGATAATCCATTTGCTTTTGAAAGAACTTGTGGGATTTGTGTTATTAAAATCCAGATTCTTTAATGTGCAAGAAAGGGATATAGTGGTATACAACTTTACCACCTTTTAAAGTTGGAAGTTTATACTTATCTATTGTAAATATGGTGTTACTGAGTATTGAATGGTGAGAGGAGATGAGTAAAAAGGTGCTTAAATGATCCTGATGGGACCAGTGTAGTGAAAGTTTACTTCATTGTTCCGTCTATTACCGACCCTTATTACTGCACACTATATAATACTACATATATATGTACACACACACGTATATAATATTATGCTATTAGTGACTGCAGCTAGGCTTTTCATAAATTTATGCATGCTCACAAAACTATTTTAAAGGCTAATATGTAAAGATTGTTAAATTGTAAGGCATCTCTACCTATTGCAAGCTGCAATTTTAGGGATCGAGTGAGTGAGAACGCAAAATCTCAATATAATCTTTTTCTTTTTCAAATTTTCTTCCTTTTGTGTTTTCATTTATTACCATTGAAGGCATCTTTTATCAAAACTTAGTGTCATGGTTGAATTTTTTAGTAGTATATTTTGTAGTATATTCACCGATTTTGCAGCTGTTCTTTAGAAATGATCTTCTAAAAAGCAGAGAAGGCCTAAAAAATTCTCAGTTTTAAAACCTTTTCAATTTAAAGTTTAAAAGTGTCTCCAGATTATATTGTTTCTTGGCATTTTCTCCCACCAAAAAGGAAATAGTTTAAGAAAAGCCTAAACAGCTAAAATGTGACAGTGTCATGGTAGTCGAAATTAAGCATTAAATAAAAGGGGGTTTGACTTACAGGTTTTATATATATATATCCCCTCTGAAAAATCTTGTTTTGAAGATGGGTATTTGCTTTTTCACAGTGTCGTGATGTACACAGAGCAGTGGAGAGACTGTTCACGTGAGAACTGAGGAGAAAATGTAAAGTGTTAGAGAAGAGCATTAAAATGAGGTGTATGCTCAGTAGTGGTTTCCTTTTCACTAAAGCTTTTTTCTTCAAGAGCGACTCAGGACTAGTAAAGCAGAGCACCTGAGGATTAAAAAAGTTAACCTCCATAAATAAATCCTAGTCTAAAAATTATATATGAAGCTATATATTTTCCTGGAATGTATATTCTTGTTGCAAAAGATACACTAGAGACTTGTTTCTTTATATTCTTGGTGAAAAAGCATGATCCATGAAGATAAATACCTTCTTCAGGGGGACTACAGATCGTGTTTTTTACCTTAACATATTCCAGTGCCATACTATTTTTCATGTTTTGGAAGAAAAGTGTCTTAGAAAAGGAACACCGGCCATAAATCTTGAGAACCCTTCTTCTGGATCCTTTATCAGTTGAATGTGCGGCAAAGTGCAGTAGTGTGGCCATATTAGTGTTGTTCCCAGATACACATCTTTGGCAGGACTGACTGGAATACAGGTATTCCATAATATGTATGTTTTGGCTTCTCATTTACTCTACAGAAGGCAATGCTTGTTCTAGTCCAGCCCTCCCCAGTGGGTCTGTAACCAGGAGTATCAGAGTCATAAGAATAACAGTCGGTGTCTGTAGACCAAGAAGTGTCTTTTTTGACAGAGGTATGGCAGTAAATTGCAGTAAAACACAGCAGATAGGAAGTCTTGTATGAAAGGTGGCAGGCAGACTTAAAATCATTTCCAAAGACTTTTGCGTTATGTGGCCATGTTTTTACTAGATCGTAACTTTTAAACTTTCAAAGCTCAGTTGTGACAACTGAATTGGTACTTTAGCTGCTTAGCTATTATCAAGAAGGAATGTTCTGGGGAACAAAACTGTCGCTTTGGGTAGGTTAAACCAAGGCCTATTTAAACGAGCCAGAATGGCAGTTCTCTGTTTAAGAACAAGTATTTGCAAGGTGGACATGCAGGTGACATCTGCCTTTTGTTACTATTCCTGATAATCCATGCAAATTTATCATTTATACATGCTGCATTGGCACTTCATTAGAGACTAGCATCAGCACTCCAGAGTCTTCATCCGTGCTGACCTCGTGTCAGGCTAGGACCAGAGAAACAGCATGGCTTTCTCTGCAAATGGCCACAACCTCCCGGCAAATGCGTAGTACAAGGCAGTGAAGCTGAGTTTTCAGTGTTTATCGTACACTTAACTGCTGAGGCAGCTCAGTAAAACAAGAAAGCTAGTAAGTTAGGAGCTGACAGATGAGGAAGCAAATAAATTAGTCTGGATAAGAGTATAAAAGCAGGTGCAAACTGGGACAGTGGCAGTAGAAAGGGATAAATTAGAAAGAGAGAAGAGAAAAATAGCAATATATGTGAGTCGAAAGGAGAGAGAGGTGAGAGATGGAAAGAAGAAGGAAGACTGCTTGCGATGAGCTCCCTGCCCATCCCTTTTCCTCTTTGAGAACCTTGAAATGAATCTATATCTCTTGTACCCCAGCCAGACCGATATTCCATGCTTGTCTGGTTCAGTGTGATGGAAAATTTCTCTTTTCAGTATTTTTTTAAATTATTTTTTAAAATAATTGCGTATCAAATATTTGTTGAATGAAGTACGGACTCAGCTAGGAGATAATATGTTAAGAGTGCCTGGGTAAGAATTAGTTTGAGTCAAGCAAGTGTGTTGTGATACAGGTGCTGCAGTTTTACACAGGAACCCTTCCACTTACCATGCACATAGTAGGATAGCACGGAGATAATAGGAAATACGGCGTATCTGGGAGACGTTGCCTGCAAAGCTCCTGTATGTTTTACCGCAAGAAAATGAATAGTGACTGGGGCAGGTGACTACAGGAAGGGAATGGATCGTTCCCAGGTTCGGGCAATAGAAAGCCTATGTGAAACAGCGCTGGCTTGTTGCCGCACCTCTTCCAGACTCTTCACAGCAGCCTTGTTGTCTGGTTGAAAAATATAAAACTTGACTTTCAGAAGCGTTGTGTACGCAGTTGCAATTGAAGTAAACAGGAGCTTATTGTTTTGAATATTGTACTTTGAATTTTTGTTGTCCTTATTAGAGACAATGTAAAAACCAAGTTAATATGTTTCAGGTAGGTCCCCCAAAATTGATGGATAGTAGTGACAGTTTTGGGCCTAATATTTCTTTTTTCCCCAACTCAAACTTGGAGCTAGTCTCGTCACCATAGATGCGATTTGAAGATGAACTTGTTCATTTTTGCTCTTACATACTGTGGTGATAAATGCCTAGAGGCAGGAGAAAGGGAAATAAATTCTCTGTGCGTGGTCAGGATGGGTTCTCATTAAATGCGGTGCATGCCTGAACAGCTTTAAAATAGTAATATACTTTATATATAATAGGCTATAAAAATTGCTTCAAGTTGCATTTCTAATTTTAAAGCTTGTTCATATGTATGTTGAACACTCTTTAATTGTGTTGGGATTTTTAGCAAGCAAAATTAGGATTTCTCATCTAAAGGCATACGTTCAGGAATAAAACTGCGTGCCAGGATGTCTTGGCTGGTAATTCTCGTCTTCTGGGCTGTAATATCTTGGTCCCATGTTCTACATGAGTGGTGTCTCCTGTAATTACTGAAGTCGCCATTCTGGAATGGGGCAAGGTGTTAAAAGCTATCCGTAAATTTTAAATATAGAAAACTAGATCTTTTTGCGTATTTCTCTGGTGGGGCAACTTAAAATTTTATATCTTAAAAAGGGATGGGCAGGTTCCAAGGCTTAACTTGCATTATTTGAAAAGTAAATAATTTTTACTTTTCAGGACATGTTCCAGGACATGTGTGTGTTGAGGAAGAGTGCAATAGCTGCTACCATGTGTTTGCTTATGTAGACACTTAAATAGCATGTCTGGCTCGAGTTCATTTGACTTAAATAGAAAATGAAAATCCTTTCTAAAACCGCTATCAGTAGGCAACAATTTACCAATATATGAATGAGCAAGCCACAGCAAAAGAGAGAAGACATTCCCTGCAATGCTGAGTGTTGTAAGTGCGTTTAGAATAATACCAAAGGAGAGAATAAATCTTTCTCAAACTGAGAAATACAAACTTTTAATCTTTTTTTTTGAAGTATATAGTGAGGTGGAATTCCAGCACTGATGGAGTAAGGATAGTGGCTGATGGAAATCAGTTATAACATCTTTTACAAAGGAGATGGAAATTTCTTATTTAAAAATAAGATGATTTGAAGGCAAATTTCTCTATGCAAATCCTGTCATGAACAAAGAAATTATTGCAAGAATGAGACATATTGTGGAAGAAATGGTTTTGAAAGATTTTGCAAAAATAGAAAAATAATTTTAATGCTGCCTTATGATCACTGTGTTTGCCTGTGATAGCTTTATATAATCATCATAGAGTATTGATAATGGGACTTTGAGTTCAAATTGCTGATACAATCCCGAAGGAAAACAAGAAACTGATGGTGCTTGGCCTGTGGCCAGATAACCCCCCGCATGTTTAGTCAGGAAAGTTGGCAGCAGAGTTAAGTTCAGCCTTCTTGCTGGCCAAAGATGCAGATTAAAAAGATGCAGAAGAGAGAGAGGAGCATGTGACAGAGACTCCTCTTATTCCTGGGACACCGCTGTGGCCTCTGTCCCTGGCAGTAGCTTGCCATCTTCTGGTCTTCTCACAGGAGGCAGCAAGCAGCTTTGTTTCTGTTGTGCAGTCAGAAACGCAAACACAAGGAGAGACGGTCTTAACACTGAGACGATGCTGTGAGCTAACCAAGAACATGAATTTGCAGCGTACTGACTATTCCACACCAGTTCCCTATGCAGTTTTTTGGGTACAAGTAGTATTCTGTCCTCACTTTGTGTCAAGTAGGTATGAGGTAGGTCATTCCACGTTCAAAATGTCCCTGCAAGAGAATAATGCCAAGAAGCTAATGGTGGAGAAAACGCAAAGTGCAGTATACTTAGCAGTAACTTTTCCTTGCAAACAAGCTCTTTTTAAATTTCATTTTTAGAAGATTAACTAAGCCCCTTTTAAAGAAGAACTTTTCTGATCACATAATAGTGGCTTATAATTAAGAATTGCATTGATTAGCCTTGGAGCACACAGGTAGGTACAGCCTAGGGATGACTTCAGTTCATATGCTTTGGCATATAGGAATCAGACTAGAAATATTGAAGCACTGCCTTCATGTGCCTTTATAGATTTGTCAACTGATGAACGTTAATTAATTCATTGCTTAAAAAAAAAAAGCCTAAAAGTGCGAACATGGCAAATTGTAAAGTGGCTGAGGAAATCAGTTGTCAGCAAGAAGATATTTTTGATACAGTGTTCAACATCTAAACATGGTAAAATGCTTTTTCAGAAACTTCTGCAATGTAATTTCATAACTGCTTTTTAGAAAAGTTAATTCCATATCTATGTTTTTAATTTATAGGTACATTGAAACCTTGAAGGAGCACAAACCAAAAATCGTCTGGGATGAACAAATTGCTGAACACTACTTTGAATACAAAAAGTGAGTTACATTTATTAACTTACTGTTCTGCAAATATTTTTGGGCATGGCCCAGTACACAATGAGTTACCAGTTAACTATAGCATGCAACTGAATTCAGCAAATGGAAATTCTGCTGTTTGTGATCTGTATGTCAACACTGAACTGCAGCACAAAAGAGTGCTTCAGGTGAGAGAAGTAAATCAGAAGGATTAATGAAATAACATAAGCTAAAACAATCTTTAGAAGAGAAAGCTGATGAGTCATAGCTTTAGAAGTTTTTCATCAAAGTTATCTGCTGTCAGTTAATCAGGGGCTCTGAGATTAGTACTGTGAGCTGTTGGGTGATTACCAATAACTTGACCAGAAATCGTTCTGAGAAAAATCTGTGGTCCAAGAGCCTGGTTTTACAAGTCCTAGTGATAAGAATGGTCAAGCAACAGACTTCCACTAAATGGAATGGACTGTAGAGAAATCTAATGAGAATAATATCAAGTCACTTCCAGATAAAGTATTTAAAAGGACTGAGAGCATGAAGGGAAAGGGTAATAACTTTCTTTGTCCTTCCTTTTTCATCATGAAATGATAAGAGGATTCCTGATGCTGGGAAAAATCAATTTAAAACAGATTTAAAAAAAAAACCCAGCAACATCTTATTAAGCCTCAGTGATAAATTGCTATTTTTGTATGCAAATATACAAAAATATGGTAAAATTATACAAACAAAATTCTACTACTTCTACAAAACTGTCTCTTGTATGTTACTCAATGCATCAGTAATGTCAAGACACACCACTGAAAACAAGAATAAAACACATTGTAGAGTGCTTTAAGAAAAAAAAAATCAGAACTACTTTGTTATTTCCAAAATACCTTCTTGGTTTAAATATTTTTAAATGGGGGGGGAAAAAAACCAAACCTAAAAATATCCTTTTATATTTTTAGTTTAATTTTCAAGGTTTCTCTCAGCCTGCAATTTTCTCCTGACTTCTCAGCAACATGTATTTCTTATCAGAAAAAAAAAAAAATTTACCTGTTTGTCAGCAGTGTTTTAATTTATTTTCTGTGTTTGTATGAAAGGACTGGGATCTGTGTTCCTTCATATCTAATTCTTTGGTATCCTGTTGAAAATTACTTTGTGCCAAACAATTACAAGGTTTTTTGTGTTAACTAAAGAGGAATAAATCAGCAGCTCTGTTTTACTGCTCTTTGATGCATAATCCAATTGGAGACACAGTGACCGCTGGATGAAAACTTGCTCTCACAAGAGTAAATCTGAGGGCTCTGTTTGAAAGGCGTGCTTCTGGGATTCATCTCCGAAACAGATTTCCTAAACGTCTCCTTGCAAACTGAACGTGTGGGAAAGGGGTAAGCTGTCAGCAGTACTACATCACTTGCCTTTGAAAGGCAATCTTTGGAGATTCTTGTTTGTGGGCTTCCTGGAGGAATTTTTGATGCACAAAACACGCTGGATCTGAAAAACACTCTAAACTTCACTCGCTGCGCTGTGCTTGGCAGGCAGCCGGGGGCCCAGCACGTCTGCAGTGGTTCAGCCGGCTGCAGGGGAGGGTAATTTAAGGGAACTCTTTTTCAGTTATCACTTTGGTTTGCAAAGGTTCAGTTACATTGGATGGGGATGGCAGCCAGGCCTGAAATATTCTTCACTGGTAAAGCATCTCATCTGGAAATCTCGTGTGTCTGCAGTTGCTAAGAAATCAAATCATGAACCTTTAAGCAAAGCACAGCTAATGATTTTCATATAGCAGGCAGAGACTAGCTATTGCAAATAGTTACAGAAATCTGTTGTCACCGAGTGCTTGTCCCAGTGCACTTCACAGGTAAGTATGCATTTACGTGGTTTGGGAGATTTTAGGAGCAATTCCTACTTGGTCTGTCCATGCACTCTGCATTTCCTGGTAGCTTAACTGGTGAAGTGGTGCTGTGAGACCGCTTATAACTCATCCTTCTCATTATTAGGGGTTTAAAAAGCAGCCTTAGTATCTGTGCCCAGTGTAGCTTGCCTTGTCTGTATATTTTATACTGCTAGCATTTAATTTAACCTGGAAGATAGTAATTTGGGGAATTGGGGAAAATTTTTCACAGTTTGCATCTGAAGACGCAAATATCCTCATCTTTGTCAGATGTGCATTTATCACAGAATCATAGAATGGTTTGGGTTGGAAGGGACCTTTACAGGTCATCCAGTCCAACCCCCC
>VZTQ01001540.1:247548-290203 GCA_013400755.1 Pelecanoides urinatrix | reverse complement strand
ACCCAGGGGCAGGACCTTGCACTTGGCCTGGCTGAACCTCATGAGGTTTTTTGCTGACAGTTTTATAATCCAGTTGCAACAAGATATCTCAGTGTGCTTACTTAGATCTAGTATCAGAACATCTCAATTGTGAGATCTCTTCTTGGATCCTCTGTTTTTGCTGGCAGTCTTTTCACCTCTTTTAAGAGTTGTCCTCCTTAGAGGCTGGTAGTACGGGGTAAATAAGGATCTTGTCTGATTCTGCCTGTATTGTGTTTCGCTTTGGGACTTTCATCTTAATCATGAAAGTTACCTGATTTCTTCCCAAACTTTGTGTTAGTTATTAGGAAGCTGTGCTCTGTTCTTTAGATGCTTTGAAAGGCCTCATCCTGAAGCCTTTTAAGGAATCCTTTCGATAACCAGGGGTTTTTGTTGTTGTAGTTGTGGCATGATGCAATTGCTATGCAAAGACTTCCCTAGCAGGTCTTCGACTCCATATAGTCGTGTTTTGAACTTTCTAACTTTCCAGCTGCTAGTGTTGTCAAAGCCCATTTAAGTAGGCTGATTTTGTCAGGAGGACCTTTCTGACAAATATTCCTGTAACTGATACCTGCAGGACAGTGACACGGCTGCACACTTGACTTTTAGATATGTTGTGTACCTTCTCTTAACGGCTTTTCTTTCCCCATCACTTCGGATTTATGTGCTGCGATAACGTTTGTATCTACAATAGAAAAGGGGCAGGAGTAGAAGTTCTTATCTGCAGTAGAAAAGGAAAAGTGGAGAAGATTTTGGCCCTGCTTACCCTCAGTAGGTAGAGTAGCCAGAGTGCAAGTATGGAATGAATGGAAGTTGATGGCAAAAGTGTCTCATTTCAGAGACAGAGTGCCTCAGCTTCCAGAGCGGAGTGAACACCGGGTAAGAAATCTCAAAGATTTGAGCTACTAAATGGCAACTAGTCCTCATCTTTGATATGGGCGTATTAATGCTCTTGTGCTGAACATACTAGTGTATCTTATTTTTAATAGCAATAACTTCTTCAAAATAAAATCAGCAGTTTTCTTCAGCGCTGTCTTTTTTTCCTTTTAGCGGGGAGGAATAAAACTGGTTTTGAATTCTAACCTCAGCTAAAAATCCTATGGGAATCTATCGCAGCTATTGTGACTATTTGGTATTCTGTTTTGCAGAAATAAAGGAGGAAAACATGCCGTCTTCTACCCAACACTGAAGGTAGGTGCCACTTTTTCACTCAGAGGGCTGCAAGAGGAAAGAGATGTTTACTTGACTTGTTGCATTACTGAGACACTTCAGAAAATGTTGAACTGTGTCTAGGCTTTTCTGAAAGAAGTTTACCCTCACGTAGTTGTTATGATTCAAAGCTTCAGCTGCCTGTACAAGAAGATTGTTTTTTCTATCTCATGCATAATGGGGTTTTGGGATCTTTGACGATTAGCCACGTGTAGAGATAAGACACACCAGGGCAAAGCAGTGCCCGGAGAGGATCTGTTCGAGTGCACAGTTCAGGTGATAACAGACGTGCTGATTGTCAGACAAGAGACCGAAGAAATTTTCCTTCATATCATGTTGGCTGGAAGCTTGGGGAACTTTTGCCTTCCTCTGTAACGGGGTCCTGATTCTCCCTGTCAGCCTGCATCACCCTGTGTTCTTCAGTTCTGTTTCTGTGGAATGTATTTCAGTGTTTTGAAAACTTAAGCATTGGGCCTTTCTAAAGTCCTTTGGCAGGACATACAAGTTCTGTCTACACAATAGTCTGCAATATACCAGAATACTAGATAAAATGGTTATTTGCAGCCTCAGTTCCTAGGAAGCTAGGATCTTTAGATTTTCTCAAATTAAGCTAAAGGCAGTATGTTAAGCCTTTGTTGGCTTTCAATCTTAGAAGGGAATTGCTTCAGTAGTGAAAGTATATCATATTTACAGAGAACAGAGACATTTTGTATGCTTAAACTAGTGTGAAATGATCCAAAGCTCTGTTTTTCTGAACAGGATTGTTATCTTAGTACAAGGATATTTCCCTTCATTAATCTAATATTGGTGGAAGTACTAGCACATATGGGGCATTAATTACCACGTCTAACTACGTTCTTGCTAGCAGTACCTGTCTTAGAGTGTAAGAAAGTTTCATTGCGAACCTATCAGAGAAAAGATAGATCGTGCTGCATGTTGTTATGCTACGTTCTCTTTGGCCTTGTGGAGGGATTTTACCCTGCTGTTGTCAGTACTAACCAGGTTAAGAACACTCATTCCTGTGCATTTCTTTCATTACTTCTTCTCTAACAGATACTCAACTGTAGTGGTCAATGAATTTATGGAAACAGGTTTTCTTTCCAATTTCAACAAGCTTGTAATGAAATATTTTGAGATTTATATGCTGGGGCAAATCAAAGAGTTGTTCACATAATAGTGATCAAGATGGGTGGGGAACACTTAATTGTATTACCCCATGACAAGTGTGTTTCTTCCCCTTATTAGTGTTGTAATCACTGGCAGGTTGCTCAAAATTGGTTTGTTCATGATTAGTTAAAAGCAGTCATGAACGCCAGGCACAGTGGATCTGTTAATCATGCCTTGATACTTTGTTCTGTTCTCTATGGAAATGAGTTTTAAACACATCCCTGGTGTGAGCAGTTTAAACATTGCAGTGCTGCACTTCAAAGTAAGAAAACCTGAAAGTAAAAGGTTGAAAAAATAATTATTTTTGTTGTCTGAACTGAAAGAAGTACAGAACATGAATTGTGGCACTGCTTCCCATGTAAACCAAAGGCTAAACTAACTCTAAATCAATGGCTGGAACTCAAATAGGGATACTTTTAAATATTAAACTCCCAGAATCTCTTTAAAATAGAATTGTGATAATGAAAATTGTGAGTCTGTCCTGGGAGAAGGCAAGGGTAGGTAAGACATCTTGATGGTATTTGACAAGTTGTTCTAATTGTCTTCAGTGATAAAGTTTTGTTTTACCCCTGAGACATTTCTGGGAAGAGTTAGAATTTCTGTACGTTGTGAAATGGTAGCCTAAATTAGACTAGTCCTCTGCATAGTTCATAAATCTGATTTATTTCTGTGGCATTTTGTCTATTTAGCTGGTTATCTTTTATTAGGTCATTGAATTAACTAGTGCAATTAACTGTCTCTTACTGAATGATTGCTTGCTAACCAGAGAGTATTTGAAAGACAGACTGGGTTTTTCAGTATCTGGTTCAAGAATAGATGTTTTAAAAAAGTCTGATAATGACATGAAGAGATGGCAGCATGGAGTGTCTAATGTCTCTGACTAGAAGGTAATTGCTTTATGTCTCTCTGCTTTTAGTCCATCCAGTTGCGCTTAGAGCTTGCAAAAGAATTGGGAACTGGAATATCCATCTGGGAACTGGGACAAGGCCTGGACTATTTCTATGACCTGCTTTAAAATAAGAGATGATCTGGGAAAGACTTTATTTGCTTCAATGAGACTCCACCTTCGATTAATTTGGGTATCTTGAAGAGGTGATTTTTAAAACATTTTTTGTAATTTATATCATATCTGTATTAAACTTGCATTTTTCCCAATAAAGAACCTTTTCTGATTTGCCACAGACATGATTGTTCATATCTGATAAAATTCAGAGGAAAAAAAAACCCAGAAGTTTCTTTTAAAGCTCCTGAATTCAGAATCATTGAAAATAGACCCACATAGCTGGGATGGCATCAAAGTTGAAAATATTTTCTGAAATGTTTTGTACAAGAAACAAAATGGACAAGTTGATGCCATCTGATCAAAGTTTAAGATGGAGACATCTCAGACAATTGCTGGTAATAACCAAAGTAAGTGAACAATAAATCCATCAGATTATGTCCAGCAAATTTAATACCTGCTGGACCCTCTGCATCTTACTGTCTTCTGAGAAGGTAAGTCAATGTAAAATGTCAGGGGGGAGACCAATTAGATATCTTTCCCTCAAGCTGGTAGAAAATCAAGCACTGACAAGCTAAGCTGTTAGCTCCACTTGTTTTTTCACGTTAGTAAATTCCTTAAGTAGTTCAAAGTCACAGTGATTTCCATTTATGACTTGTTTCTCTATCGGTTTTGTTACAAGAGATGCTCTGTGATTTCTCTCTTCTGCTTAGCCTGCTTAGTGTCTCAGTTTACAATATTTAGCACTAGTGCATGATGCATTAGTGGTTAGTTTGTGGGAACTGTATTGTTTAGCACCAAAGGCTATAGTGGTAATGATGGATTACGTGGATCACCCAATAGACAGAGCCCCAGAGCAGCTCTGACAACCCCTTGACTTCAGTAGGTGCTGTGAATGTGATCAGCATCTTTGTGCGTGAAGCTGTCATTCTTCAGCTGTACACACTGGGGCTTTCGCCTCCATAATGCAGAATTTTTATGAACCCAAAAGCTGTAACAACCCATCAGTTTAAAAACAAAGCCAACAAATTCTGTCCCTGCTTTTGGGTTTACAATATTTGTGTTTGTAGAAATACACAGGCTTCAAAGCATTTTCTTCTAAGGAACTAAGAGGTGCTGGGAATTTGATGAGGGTGTCATTGGTCACCAGCAGAGACTCAGGCAATAGCTCTGTACTCCCACTGGTGTTCTTCTTGCCATTTACAGTTGTCACAAAGATAACTGCACTCCTCTGTTTGCATCCACCCTTCCCAGTAATTAATCTCAGTGGGGAATTTATGTGCCCCTGCTGTTTTCAGCAGAATAAATCCCACTGTAATCCACCATTGATTAAAGAACTATTGATCTTCACCTCTCTGATTTAGTTCTGGCATCTCTCGACTTCTCACATTGCAAGTATCCAGCCGGGTTTACTAATCAGGCTTCTTTCTTCCATACCATTAGCAGTAAGATAATTTGCTACGTGAATCTTTGTGTTCAATTAACTTGAACTTTCTAGTTCTTTCAAAAGCAATTTAAAGTCACTCTGGCAATGGTATCTAGAATAGCACAAGAATTAAATTCTATTACACTCTTTTTTCTAC
The DNA here is from genome assembly GCA_013400755.1 of Pelecanoides urinatrix. Taxonomy (NCBI): domain Eukaryota; kingdom Metazoa; phylum Chordata; class Aves; order Procellariiformes; family Procellariidae; genus Pelecanoides; species Pelecanoides urinatrix. The sequence goes on along the minus strand of VZTQ01001540.1, from coordinate 285,226 downwards.
TTTCAGTGGCACTACTGAACCAGAATGTCTCAGAAAAAAATAGTCTGTAAGAAATGGAAGGGGTTGTAATCTGAAATGGCATCCATTTTTATATTAGCTAGTAGGTAGCTTTCAAAACTGGGTGTGGGGAAGGAAAGAATATTTCATTTTAGCTTGTTTCCTCTCTAGAAAAGATGCATGTATTTTATCAGTTTTTCATATTTTTTTTTTATGTTCCGTGATGATTCTCTATGAAGTTCAAGATTCCTGTTTGTCTGTGAGTACAGCTATGTTAGAATGAGCTGTCTTTTCCATCCTTAGAGATAGAATGAATACCTGTGTGTGTCAAAAAGATCAAACTATCATGAAAAATAAATACCAGGTCATAGAATCATAGAATGGTTTGGGTTGGAAGGGACCTTAAAGATCACCTAGTTCCACCCCCCCTGCCATGGGCAGGGACACCCTCCACTAGACCAGGTTGCCCCAAGCCCCGTCCAACCTGGCCTTGAGCACTGCCAGGGATGGGGCAGCTACAGCTTCTCTGGGCATCCTGATCCAGTGCCTCAGCACCCTCATAGCGAAGAATTTCATCCTAATGTCTAATTCTTCCTTATATGTAATGTACTTCAGATGAGAAGTACGTTGTGATAAGCCATCCATGGTCTATAGGTGCTTGAGGCCAAGGACGTTGCCTTTTGTCTCTCAAGGCAAAATATGTTCGTTGCTTTACAAATAATATTGCAAAAGAAACAAAGTTGGCATAATTCTTTATTATGAAGTTCTCTGTTAAAAAAAAAACAAGCGAGCACCAGAAGGCGTGTGAGCTCCAGAATGAACGAAGATTGGCTTCTGATGGATTGGTCGCTTAATTTTTCAGTGGGAATGTCAGGTTGTCTTTTATTAGATATCAGAGAATCCACAAAGCAGTGTGCCATCAGCAAGCCACCATGAAAACAGGTTTCTTTTGAAATTTGCACCTCACCCCACATATGAAAAGATGACACAGGAGGGAGAACGCTGGTGGGAAGGTGGGTTCTGCAGAGCATCTGTTTTTATGACTTTCCCTCAGACAAATGGGGAAAACTGCGCGAAGGGCAGAAGGCGGGTGGGTGTGCTGGAGTGGCACTGCTGTAAGGACCACGGCAGGTGACTTTCGTTCCCTCAGTTCAAAAAGAACAGAAAGCACTGTTTTAGTGCTTTAATGCAAAGAAACATTTTTCTATAAAGGGAAAAAAAAAAAAGTATGTGTGTTTCTTTTTCCATAGAAGCAAGTACTCCTGAAATGAGGTACTTGCAGGGCAAGGCCAAAGGTATTGGACTTAAAGAATCGAGGTATGACTGGGGAGAAGTATCTAGTGTTCCTATTAAAACAGCTTACATCTAGTACAGCAAGCGGTGAAAGGGAAGTATGTTTATTTCAGAGTATTTCATCATTCCGTTTTCTAAGATACATTTAAGAAAGAAAAAGCTGTGCTTTATAATCTAGTTCTGTTGCAAGAAAAGTTTCTGTATATTAGGGTAAGATCTCAGGTGCTGTGAATGTAAAGGTATCTTTTAGCTACCTGATGCCAAGCGGAGCTTTCTTCCAACTGACCTTTGCTCTTGTGTTTCCCCGTGTTTTGCTTTTTTGGGTTAGACTCACGCAGGGTTAAGATAAATACATTTCTCTGCACAATTTTTATTGCATTCACTGAGGAAAAGGAATAGCAGCTGGTTCTGTTGCAGCTGGCCTTCGATATGAAGCTAGTATTTTTATCACCAATGATCGTCTCACACATCATTTTAATAAGGTTTTTTTACATCTGTATACAACTAAGTACCTTATCGAGACAGAAAAGAGGACTTATCTGACTACTTGCAGGATCACATGGATCATACTCCTGGGATAACAGCATCGCATCTTATCTCAGGAAACGTGTCTCTTGCGGTGAGTGTATCTGTCCTGAAAACCGGAGCTGCCGTAGAGTCTTTGTAATCAGAAACAGTTTTAACAGAGAATTGTGGAAAATAAATTGTTTAGTTTGTCTCATTGTGAGGTGCTACTTCTTCAAGGAAAATTGCTTCGGTACTTTGTTTTATAGTTCCTTTTTGTTATCATATGGAGGTGTCAAACTCCAGAATTAACTGTAGTTTCCAGGTAAGAAAGTTGGGTGTGAAAGAGAAGAGGTAAGGTGGACTGAAGGATGACAATAGGAAAACAGCTTCTCTAACCACTTCTTAGTTACAAAGAGTTGTTGAGCAAGTTGTAACAATTTAGTGTTGTTTATGGGCTTGGGTGAAAATATAAAATACCTTTTCCGTTTCTACTATGAGCTACTAGTGGTAGTTATTTTTAAGAGCGGGGATGGCGTTTTGTGCGTACTTCTCCGTGGAGACCGCAAAGTTAATGGATGTTCATAGGAACTGTAATTACAGTCTCTCCTGAATTTGGGACGTGTCTTTTGATGTTTACTGTTGTGATTAATACACAATGCAGCTGTTAAACAAATGGCAGCACAAAGCAGATGGATTCTACCTCTGCAGCTTGCAGAGGTTGTATGTAGCTATTTCCTGAAAATCCCATTCCCTCAGTGATCTCTTTTTTATGTAGTAAGTGCAAATTAACTGAGCCTGAATTGGTGTTTTGTAGCCTACCAGGCAATCACTTTGATACTCTGTGTTGGGGAAAATATATCTTCTCTTTAGAAAAAAAAAAAATCTTTAATATGAAAAATAACTGGACTAGAATTTGATTAACACTGCTTATTCAAAAAGTTGCAAAAATAAATAACATCACTTATCTTGTTAGCATTTGAGATTAAAAGCTGAAATATGCCTTTAAATGTATTCTATTGGAACAAGAATGTTATAACAAAATGTTATTTTGCAAAAAAATGTGGATGAATAGAATTTAGGACTCAAAATTTAAAACAATTAGTCATTTTACATTCCTACATATATCAGTTACCTTTTCTGGATATATTTTAATGTTGATTTGATTACAGTGTAACTTTAACAATTATTTTAGAAAAAATACTGTAGAAAAACCTGTTTTGTTTCATAGAAACAAAAAAGAAAAAAATGTTTCTTACAAGCTCTTAATGAAATAAGCTCTGACCCTGACTTCCAACACGTCAGAACTAATTCTCCAGTCAACTGCTGAGAGCAAAGCAGAGCGGCACTTTTGAGTTGCCTTCACGTGGCACGTAGATGATCATATTTTGATCCATCCCTTGTGTGGAGTTTAAATAAAGTAAAATTTAGCAATTATCTAGTGTAGGAGGGCAAAACATAAAATTAACTAAAACGCTAGTCCTCTGTGTATGAGTTCTCAGCTGCCCAGGTGGGAGTAGAACTTAATCACAGGGCATTACCCTGCCCACCTGTGTCTTTCAAAGAAGAGAATGAAGCTCATGTGAAAACGTTCAGTGTAGATAAGCAGCACAGTGACTTTCCAGAGACTTCCTAACTCTCCTGATTTCATTTACCAGAAGCCACTAATCACAACAGCCACACACGTGGTGGTAGAAGGGCACAGACCCCCCAGTTTCGAGGTCCCATGCCATGTGTTTGGTGCACCAGTGACTTGCTGTGAGGCTTGCAGGATCGTTGCGTTTTTCTGCAAATCCAGGCGCAGTTTCTCGGAGCAGGGCTGTCTCATGTTCCAGCTCTGTCATCCTCGCTGTGAAGTTCCTGCCATGTGTGTGGCTGCACAGGGATTGCTGAGGGACACACCTCACCTTCTGCTAAGGTCAGTGCGTGTGGAACAGAAGTCAGAAGACGATGGTGTTTTACCAGTTTCCTCCAGTATGTAAAGTCTGTACGTTATGGTTGTCTCTGCTGCTCATCCTACTCAAAAAGGTAAGATTGAGTTTTGTTTTCCTTTGTTCATTGCATACATTTGCAAGTGTTAAAGCAGCTCAAAAAAACCTTGCAGATATCAGCAATTTTCACTAAACATCACTTTTCTTACGATCTGCATTTAGGAATGGTCTAGGGAGACCTTTTGATACACGTCAGTGAGTTTTCTCCCAGTGCACCAGGGGGGAGCATACGCTCCGCTCTACGCTCTCTCTGCTTGCAGTTGTGGAGGATGAGACTGTGGCTAAAAATAGCCAGCAGGCAGTTGCTGCCCAATGCAGGAGATTATTTAGGACTGTGTATATCTATTTTCACCCAATCTTGAATGTTTCTTCTGTGATTTTTCAGGTGGACTCATGTGGGGCAGAAAAGTTAAGTTGCTGTCGATTATTTGACCATTATTACAGTTTTTGCAACATTTTTGTGTTTTCCTTTGTTCCTTTTGGGGGCTGAACAAAACAAATGCTCTGTATGTGGAGTAGCTGAAGGCCCAGCCGCAGCATTCCTGTGCTGTGGAAGTTGGAGAAAAGCTGCCTGGGAGTGTTGTGTGACCAGAGAGAGGAGGAGAGAGGGATTTATGGAATTGGCAGAGCTGGCTCCCTAGTCCCTACGGTCGCTGCAGCGATACCGTGGTGGGGTGGCAAAGCTCAGCTCCGCTCAGAGCTACCGTGCGTTAAGTGCTGTTCCAGTTGCTGTGATGGGGACTTTTGCGTAAAACAAGCGGTTGTGTAATTTTTGCTCTGCTATTTCATGTCCTTATGTGAAAAACCTCTGTGCTAATAAACTTTTTCATTTTGCTCTCATTAAAACAACTGATAAATCTGGCTAAGTGAAAGCCAAAGTGCCTTTGTTTTGCACTAGAGCTGGAGCTGGTGACGAACCAGGTGGAGGTGTCTGGAATAATTAACGCAGAGCAGTTCTGCTAATGCAAGTAGACAAATAGTTTCTTCATAAATGGCAAGCATCCCTCTTGGCAAATGTATTGTCTCATGTGTTGCAACTGTAGATGCAACTTAAATTCAGTGAATTTTTTTGGGGGTGTCTGGGTAGCTTGCTGGTATCGTTAGCTGGAATTAACATTAGAAAGTGTTTTAATCAATGATGCCTTTAAAATCATAGCACTAAATCACTGTCTGCTGTATCAAGCCTTTGCATGCTGCTGCTGCTTTTTAACTCAGAACTGTCTATTAAAACTAAATTGCTTTTGCTGTTAGCTTGGAATTGTTTTAGATGGACTTGGTGTGTCAAACAGTGGGCCAGGATTTTAAATTCCATCTAATTCCTTCTTTCTTCATTCACATCAACCCTGAAATTGTGGTTGACACGAGGATTCAATTGCACAGAGGAGATTGGCTGAGCTCTTGTCTTGAAAGCCCGGTTTAGAAGTTTATTGACTATGTTAAAGCACTGAGGGTTAAATTATACCTTTAGTATTTGCTTTAGGATTTGGGGTTACTGCCTTTGATACAAGAGGGAACGGGCAGTAAGTTTTAAGAGTTTTAGTTTTTACTGAACCAGACTTTTCTGTTGTTCTAATAAGAGTTAAAAAAATGTATAAATAAAGTGGCAGGGAGAATATTCATCATCCCCAGAACGAAGACTTCCCTGTTCTCTCGAATATAGAGTGCTTAAACCTTTGGCATGAGCAAGGTCCCACTTTTGTGTTCAGATTTCATCTTCTCCCCTTGGCAGTAGCTATTGAGCGTATCTGCCCGTGTCCGCAAGGCGGCGGGCAGGGCAGGAGGGGGGAGCGGGGTGCGCGCGGCTGCCGGGGGCAGGGAACGGGGCAAAGCAACTGCTTGCAGAAAAAATGCACTTTCTCCTTTTCTCCCTCTTGTAGGAGCCGCACAGAGCTCGACTTAGCAAAATGAAACCCAAACCCCTGTGTTCCCAAGATCATCCCTGTGCTTTTTTTTGAGCCTTGTCTGTCTTGGAGCCAAGGAATATGAAATATTTTGGCAGAGTCAATGCTGTATCCTTGGCATATGTATTTGTAAAAACGAAGGTTACTGTTCTGATGGCTTCTCCCAGTGCTTTTTGGCAGAGAATTAAGTTATTGAGTGACTTTTGCAGATGACGACATGAATATTGTAAATACCCATTGCCCTCCCAGGTACACATATTGTCGTATAATTTGAATTTCAAGTGTGTGCAGTATTAAAATCATTTATCAGGTATATAAGAAGCCTTTTCCCTCTCAGGAGCCCTTGGTTGTTAGGGATAATAACTGCACTGAAAAAACAGGTAGGCTTCCCAGAGTGAAGAGTTAGAAGAGGACAGTGTTCCAGAGAGCACTCAGCCTTACACAGACCTGGCAGACAAAGGATGAAGGGGAAACAAGAGAAAATTATGTTTTCGGTGTCGGGTAGTAAGTCTGTCACAAAGTCAAACGGGAGCCAAGGTTTCTGACTCTCTCTCCCATCACTTGCTGGCTGGACCCTGCTGCTCTGACCAGAAGAGGCCAGAGCAAAGTAGGGTCCTCCCTCGCCGACATTGTGAGGGTCTCCTCAAAATCTTTCACTGCAGAACAATCTGTTGACAACGAGTCGGGGCTGTGCGCCTGCCGCAGGGAGCAGAGGATGCTGCTGCTCTGGGTGACACCGAGAAGTGACGGGTCCCTCCCCTCTCCACCACAGACTAAGGGAACGTGGCTTTGCTTGTGGGTATGGAGACAAGTAACGCTACAAAGGAGAAATGGAAATAGTAATTTGCTCAGCATGCAGTCGGGTGGAGGAATTAACTTCTGCAGTAAGTCAGAAAGCCGCAGACAGTAGCTGGATATTTAAAAGGCCTGAATATTCACTGATTATCCTCTTTAAAGGGAGGATAATGGTGGTTTAGTCCTCCAGCCATTAGCTAAATTGTTACTCATGTGAGGCATCTTCCCTCCACCCCAACCCTTCCCCTCTCCCCAAAAAATGTTTTTTCCAGCACCTTGGCACTTCTGCATGTTACCTGGATCAGCTGGGGGAGGGGAAGGGAGAAGGACCTGTAGTGGATCCCATTTGCATGGCTAAACTTGTGCTTTTTAATCTTGCTTGCGTACGCACTTCAGGAGATACCCTCCTCTCCTTTTGACAGGTGTCTCTGTATTCGTGTGATGTCTGGGTCAAACTGCTCTCAACTTTCATTTCCAAGCCAGTTTCTTTGTAAGAGAAAGCTTGGGTGTTTTCCTGGCATTCAAGCGCTGTTGGTGTTCAGGCCCCATCACTGCTTAAAGGTTCCACAGGCCCCATTGTGCCACTGACTTGCATGTCTGGGAGCCCATTTGATTTCTAGGATTTTTGGTGCTGTTTATAATTAAAACAGAATTTAGCAGTGCAGCTGCAGCTTGATTGCAGCTTTTTAATGAATCTCAAATGAAAACATAATCCCACTTCATCTCCTGCAGTTGTGTTGACTCTGTGAGAATGGGAGGAATCAAAAGAAGTAATAATGCCTTTCCCCTGTCCTGCAGAAAATTTAAAACCATTATTTGGAAGGGCAGAGTAGATGGTGGTTCTGAATGATGAAAAGGAGAACACTTCTGAGAATAGAGCTCTGCTGTGAAGTTGTATAGCTCAGCCAGTTTTTATTGATAATGCTACTTTTGTAATAATACCCTTTCACTTTTTAAGGTATTTCCACTGGCAGCATCAAATAACTTGGGGCTTTTCTGGAAGAAAATGGTTGCATCTGAAAGAATTTACTTCTAATTTCAGAGCAAACCCAAAATAATGAAAGCTTTGCTTAGTGAGAAGCGTTCTACAATGCAGGTGTCAAGCACTTAAATTTGGGCAGTTTCTTCCTGACGATGGGGAGATGTCACCCCGACTGACTGCGGCCACTAGCAAAGCAGGAGGAGAACAGCACATGAAAATGTTTTTGAATTTCTGATTGTATCGGAGTGGTCTGGAAGCGAGCGCTGAAAGTGAGCAGCCCCTGGTCAGCCCTCCGAGTTCTCTAATGGCATCTGTCCAGCGCTCTTCTCTCGCTGTAAAGCTTGGCTTTCTGTCAGACAGGAAAACTCGTGATGCGCAGCTGAAAGGCAGGGTTTTGTAAGTAGTCCCTCGAATGTGCATCACCCCGAGGAGGGATGTTTGGTTTACTTTCAAAATTATCTGTGCCCCGATAAACGTCTCATCCCTTTGCCATTACTACTGGAGTAGAATAGTTGCAGGTGGGAGGGACCTTGGGACATTAGGAAAAAATTCTTTCCTAACAGAGCGGTCAGGCCTTGGCACAGGCTGCCCAGGGCAGTGGTGGAGTCCCCATCCCTGGAGGGATTTAAAAGACGTGTAGATGAGGCGCTTGGGGACATGGTTTAGTGGGCATGGGGGGGTTGGGCTGACGGTTGGACTTGATGATCTTAGAGGTCTTTTCCAACCTTAATGATTCTGTGAGTCTGTGACCTGCGGTGATCATCTAGTCCAATGGCCTGACCGCTATTGAAAATGTGCATCAGAAGTTACTTAGGAAAGTGAAGCTGAGGTTAATTATTTGCACAAAATTAAAGATCCCTACAGTGCTGTGTTGAATCGCCTTCAAAAGTACCCCTGGTTTTGAGTCTCCGTCATGGCCTGCACCCCATGTATGGTCTATCTCAAAATGTAAATTAGGTGCTAATAGATCTGTCTGCAGGATCTCGGTCTGAGGACTGGTAACGCTTGGAGAATAAATCCCTTTTATTTCCAGTATTTGGAACTAGCTGGTAAAATGTGCATTCATAATAATGGCTGTTCTCCACTTAATTTGAACTATTCCAGCTCATTTCTGTCAATGTTAAATTAAACTTTAAGAATTAAGAAGGATAAGGAAAGAAATTAAATTATGATGAGATAGGTCTGCCAAGCTTTATGCTAGGGCATACAGAATTTATGGCAAGGCAAGCTTGGTTTACCTATCAAGAGAGGAGATTACAAAAGAATTTATTTAGAAAGAAGCTGAAACACTTATTTTTACTTAACATTTCATGGATTGTTCTGCACATTATCAGAATAATTACTTCCTGTGCTTACGTAAGTAACAGTATTTTTCATCAAACTATTTTGCACCTCAAGTCTTTTGTCCATTGAAATGATTCTGTGTGTTGTTTTTGTTACTTCTACACAAAGAAGCATTTGTAAGCATGTATAGTGAGTATTTCTAAAGACTGTTCTTATAAAATAGGTGTTCAATATGGAATAAAGCATGAACAAACTAAGCTAGTTCACACACAAAAAGAATTGATAAGTGGAAGATCATTTATTACCAAATCTGCAGTTGTTTCAAGGACCGGGCTGTAGGTCTTACAATAGAATTTGAATATTGTTTATTTGTTTTTCGACTAATCACTTTGCAGAACTTACAGTTTCCCTGGTATGGTCATACGGGCCACTAGTGGAAGAAGATTCATAGAATTCTGGTAAATGTAGAAACCGCATTCCTCTGGGCTCTTGTGAAGGGCCGTGTCTGCAGTAATCCAGGACAGCTTTAGAGATGTAAATCTGAGGTGCTGACATTCTTATAGGTAAAAAGCTTGCGGGGGGGGAAGACTACACTGCAGGAGTATATCACTGAGTTGAATTTTGCATATATAGGCGTTAATACATGGATTATGTGTGTGTGAATGGTACCAAATGCTGTGATTGTTGTAATCCCCTGTTAATAAAGGGATTGACTTGCAGTAGAAAATGACGTACATAATTCTGCACGCTGTATTATCCCTTCCAAGGGTTTTGAAGCCTTATGTGTTTTCTAGCCCTCAGTACCTCCTTACTTTATTGCAGTACCTGCAGAACTTGTTTTCATGAAATGTTAATCATGGTCCTCAAACATGAATAATGAAGCACTTTGTTCCATAGTGGTGGGCCTGTAGGTGACATGGGTCAGGGAAACACGAGGCTGACCCTCAGCTAAACCTCTAGCCAAATACATCCAAATGGTAACTTTGCGTTTTGAGATCTGACAAAATCATGGAAAATTTTTGTGAGTATATTGGGTTTGCAACTACTCTCTTGGCTCCACGTATAAATAGTGTAACGGGAACGGCAGTGCCCAGGTGCTACCGGTGTCCCAGTGGTGTTCCCGAGCACAGAGCCGGGCAGTGGTCCCTGGCACAGGCATGCTGGAAGAACCTCAGGCAGCTGCTTCGAGTTTTGCTTCGTCGTGTTTTACTTCAGCACGAAATCCAGTATTCTAGTTTTGATTCACCTCTCGGTTTGCATGTGTATACGTAGACTCTAAGCTCCTTATTTCTTTCATTTTTTGGCAACATCCAGGTTTTGCTCCTGTGGGTGTAATGCCTATCTGACAACTGTTTGATATCTGGGCCTGTCTAGAGTCTAGAAAAGGCAATGCAAGTTTGTCTGTCTGTAGAGAAGCTGCCTCTGGTTCCTGGCAGAGGGTCCCGGGGTGCAGCCCGCGGGGCAGTGCTGGTGCTGCGCAGGGCAGCGGCTCTGGCTGCCGTAAAGCGCTTGGTTTGGAGAGAAGGGCACAGAGAACGAGACAAAATTATCTAATGTGGCAACGTCTTGGTTCCTCAGACCGTGTAACAACCTCACAGGGCTGCTCTCGGGGACAGCAGGGCTGCTTGCACTACAGGTCTTCTGTCTTAAGAGGCAAGTGGGGTTTCAGCACCCCACTTTCCCCAGCCCCTTTCCACAGCAGAGGTCCCAAACAGGACCCTCATTTGCTACTGACTGTTTTCCTGGTGACCATTTATCTTACTGTTGGGTCTAGTGGAACATCTTAACAGTATGAAAAGCTAAAAATCTCAGCTAAAAGCTTTCCTGGTTTCCCCCACCCCACCCAAGTTGTGCTAGACCTGAAGTGAACCAGCCGAAATACAAGAGGAAAGTATAAGGTAGAAAATGATTTTTCAGAAAATCTTGTATTGGATACATAACCAGCTTATGTGTTTTACTTAGCCTAATTTTTAAGCAAAAGCTATCTTGCCTGAATGCTTTTTAAAATAATACAATGAAAAGTAGCAGAGATCAAATACCAGATGTGCGGCTGGTCCTGCTGCCTTTAACCAACTGTTTATCTGCCTCTTCACCTGTAGTGTTTCCCATCAGCGCTACCAGAGCAGTGTGAATCCTGTGGGGAACCTCTTCCTAATTGCTAAGCTGGCGTTTCAAGGCAGCTTTTGTCCTTCAGAGGTGAGCCTGCGAGCCCTGGGTCTGGACAAGGGGGGGAGAACGTGACTGCGGGGACACACAGGCTGCTTTAAAGTGCATGGATTTATCACACAATTCTCCTGCTAGTGTGGGGACATTTACCTGTATCTCTATATATGTATGTATAGGTGTGTATATATATGTATATGAATATATTTAGTGGGAAAATGTTTACCTTCTGTGTACTGTTCACGATTTCTCAGTCATACAGAAGTACTGAAGATTAAGACCTTAATATTTAATAAGCTCTCTGTTGTTAGAGAGTGAGCGAGCCTGCCAGTGTGAGATTGGGCTGGCAGCTCAGTGGATTAATGGAAACACAGAGCGGGATTTAAAAGCCCTGAATGATAATCTTTAAATATGCTTAGGCATTGTGGTTGGGCAGTTTCCCTGGGGAATCATCATATTCTCTGCTGCAAAAATTGCACTGAAGACATAACTGAAACTACAGCACAACCTTGCCGACTGGCAAATCTGCTTTCATTCCTGGGGCTTAAATTCCTTCTGTGTACATCTGTACACCCAGTGCCATTCCTTGTGGGTTTTCACTTATTATATTGTTGCCACAGGAACAATTTCACGCAGACCTGAAAAACAAGAGTTGCAGAGCTGAGCAACTTTCCTACCTGAACAGAGGTCTTGCTTAGGCTTTCAAATAAACAACTGTTGCTATTTAAAAATACTGAAGTGAAAATTATGTAGAGGCTTCTGACATGTACTCTCAATAAGGTAGCCAGAGGAAATTTAAAAAAGACTGGCTTGGCTGGCTGCCTGCCTTTTTTTTTTTTTTTCTCCTTTTTTCTTTTTCTTGGTTGTTGTTTTTTTTTGGGAGAAGGAAAAAAAAAAAAACCAAACCCAAAAACCTCCTGTCTGTGAAATTCTGTGGTGCTTCTGGTTTCTGTAACCCATTTCAATAGTACTTCATTCCCTGATAGGGATCTGAGTAGTCCCACTGCAATGACGGTGTAGACACAATGTGATGTGTTCTGAGATGCCTTCAGACAAATTGAAAGGCTTGAGAATATTTTCATTGTAGGAGATTGCTTTATCTTATTTATATAAGAACTTACCAATCTGAAAGGTGTCTGGACTTAGAGCTGCTTTACTTGTGTACACATTTCTGGGGATCATCTCAATTTCAATTTAATTTGCCACTTCATGCTATAAAGCTCTCAGGGAATCTTTAATTTTCAGTGAGAGCTCACTAAATTAAAATGAAAATGAAATAAGCTTGCATCGTCAGCACTGAGAATGGCAGCGTTGTCCCGAATTTCTGTTTATACTGCACCAGAACTGTTTGTGCCAGTAAGGCAGCAGGGCAGTCGGTTGTTCGGTGCTAGATCCGATTGTGTCGCTGAACACCCTTGCGTCCCGCGTAACTGCACTGCTGCTGGGAAAGCTTTTTAACTTGCAGGACGCTGCCCCGTGTGAGCAGCGACACATCGGCTGTGCTCTAACTGCCGTGGATCTCAGCAGTTTTCAGTGATGTCTAAATTACAAATTCACCCCCACTGCTCCCTGGATTGATCTCCTGTGAGGCTGGAAGTAGTGAAGGTTGGAGGATATAAGAGAAATCGGTGTCTGTACCCCTTGTAGCTGGTTTTGTCATCTGAGCATTCCGGTGTCCTTCAGCAGCTCTGTGAACCTGCAGCCCCAGGAGGGGAGGAGGTGGGAGTGCAGTCTGAAGAGGTCAGGAAAGCAGTCGGAACAGGACGAAAGCAGGATCAAGGAGAAAAAGGTAAACAAAATTGCACTGAACACACATGCACAGCTTTGACCTTGTACAGCTAGATGGGGTCGGTGACTTCCCCCCTTCTGCAGCACCTCTGCTAGGAAGTGACCGCACGGCTGCCGGGGTGGGAAACGACGACTTGGTTGAAGGGATGGACCGATTGCCCCGGCTGCAGTACCGGGGGCATCACAGCTTTCGTTATACAGATCTGAAGCACGGCGTGCTACAGAGAAGGACTGCTTTAGTTCTAGAACTGGGAGAACCACCATCTACACAAGACTCAAAACCCCCAAATCTGCACAGGGACCAGGAGGAACAGTTTACAGAGAGACTTTATACACACTGCAGCCCCGATTCAGTCCTGGGAGCATCTTTCTAAAGAACACTGTGTCTGTTGTGAATGAGTGGACCATGTATTTCATGGGATACTGCTCTATTTTTGTACCTTACAGTGGGGAAAAACAGTCTGCTCAGGTACCAAGTGTTGCCTGCCCAGGTCTCTTCTCTGTTTCCAACCTTCTCCCATATTTTTCATCTATGCCTTTTCATACCTGTCATTGTTAGTTTCCCTTTTCTTCCTCACCTTTCCTGGTGCAGAAGTCTGGATAAACTGGAGTCCAAGCAAAGATTGCTTGTGTCGGAATATTCTAGTTCTGAGAAGAACTTACGTACGTTAATTGTTGATTCCATCAGGAACAAGAGTGTGATTTGCAGCAAGCTTTTAATTGTGCCGGTTTATCATGTGATAATTCTTCTTTTAAACCTGCGAGCGCTTATTTCAAAGAAGGACCTTTTGATAATGAAGATTATATTGTGTCAGGGTAACCAGCCGTGGTGTACAATTAGGAGTAAGGAGGTGTTTAATAGGGAAGAACTTTAATGCACGGACTTCACAGGAAGGAGATTTAAAACTTCAATTTTTATTAGCACCAAATATCAAGCAAGTTCCATGACAACAAGCTGTACTTCCAAGCTGGTGAGTTACTTTGTTTAGGGAAAGTGAGTTGGTAATTATGAGACACATCAATTCAGTCTATGTCCTCTCTTGTGTTTGCATTAGCAAATCCGAATTCCTTCAGTTGTGCACAGGTCTGAGTTCACAATTTCTGTTCTTCCCCCAAAAGTAGGAGTATTTTCAACCATGAGGTTTTGAGGCATCTCTGTTCTTGAGAGACCAAGTAGAGTAACTTAGCTGCTCACCAGGAGAATAGCCAAAGCACCTCTGGCGTCTAGGGGGAAATATTCCTGTTTCTCTTTCTAACATATTTGTATGTCCAGTTCCTGCAGCTGACCTCATAGCGTGAAGAATTTTCCCAAACAGCTTGACTTTAGCTTCACGCAGCCTCCCTGTTCAACTCATGCAACACGACGTTAATACAGTGCAAAGAGAGCGGCCAGTGGTGGGGAGGGAGGAGGGCTGTGCCCTGCTCTGAGGATTATCAAGAAGCTGATGGTGACTTTTACTGTCTTAAGCTACCTGGTATGGGCTCACAGAGTGGGAGGAGGGGTTCCGAGAAAGCACTAAAAGCAGCACCATGGTGAAGTGCTCTTTTCCTGGAGTACTTGCAAATGCTTCATCTTAATTGAGTTTGTAAACAGCTTTAACTCCCGTGGGTGGAGGGTTCAATTCCTTGAGAAATGAGAAGCTGAAAATGAGAGAACTGAGAATTTTTTTTTTTTTTGGTAGAAGTTATCTTGGACAGTTAGGCTGCCACAGTACAAAATGTGCTCCAGTCACCTCAATAGCGTGTGGATGCACGTGAGCATTTCAAAAGAACAGCAATGGCATTAGAAATGTTGCTGAGGCGTTTTTTATCTCAATATTCTGGGTGCTTATCATCCAAGCTGAGATACAATATCAGAAGCAGTTAATTGCATTTGTGGATGATACAATAACACTGAACAAGTTTCCAAGGCAAGTTGTATTAAAAGAGAAAAAGGGGAAAAAAAAAAAAAAATCTCCGCAGCATTAGTCTCTCTGGAGAAGGCTAAACAACTAGTGACAGCTCTGCACGGTGCTCACCTGGCCCTGGCACCTTGCCTCAGGGAACTGAGGACATTGAGGGCAGTTCAGATTTAGTCACTAGTTATGTCCTTAACGAGGCTGACGTGAGTCACTGGGCTACAGTACTCACTTTTCTCTGCTATGCAGGGACTACGGTCGCCTAACTCAAACGTGAACTTCATAAAGCCATGTAAGATGTCTATCCGTGGGCACTTGAAGTTATTAAATACAAATAGCTGAATCCCCTCCGCATTTGGCAGACTGGGATTTGATTAACCAGCTACCCCTGCGTGCAGAACAAGGTTAAATGGCACAGTAGAGGCGGACGGGCTGGGGCAGCGATGGGCTCAAGCCTTGCAGCCAAAGGAAGGTATCTGTGGCGGAGGGAGATGATGAGGTGCATCTGAATAGACTTGCACAAACCAGTGCCTGAAATCCCTTTATTTCTATAGCAATTTTAGTATCTTCAGGAGGAATGCTTGACACCTGAAACTCTTGTCGCTGTCCATATGGAAAAATAAACACATTAATAGTTGGTTTTTATGCTGTACTTTGGTTTATATAGATTTAATTATATACAGTTATATTTTATTTTGTTGGCTGTGACTTGAACCATATTCTGTAATAGCAGTGCCAAGGGAATGTAAGGGGAGGCTTTTAGTGGACAAGGATCCCATCCTTTCAGGTTATTCTTGTAACCACGAGTACAGGGAAGTCCTGTTAAGTAATTCTGTAGTAACAAAATGTTCTACTTAAACAACTTCTGCATAAAAGATACCAGGGAGTTGTTTGAAAAAAACGTTTAACTGATCAGCCATGTCTTCATTAAAAAACCCTGCATGGCAAGACAGACCCTCTGTGCAGCTGTCCAACATGCACTGGTGTAGATTTGGTCCTGAATGCTTTCTGGCTGCTGGAGGGAGGAATGTGAACTAACCTGTTCTTACAGGTCAACAAAAACCCCGATTTCTAGTGAACAGAATAACATCCAGTATTTCTATGGAGAAAGCGTTATTGGAGGGGGAAAGCAAGGGCCAGGGTAAAATGACCTACATAGGCAACTGATGAGACTTCAGAAAAACAGCCTTTCAAACTGCACTTGCCAGGTGAGTTAATAATGACAGATTCTTTATTCATAACATGCAGGAAGGTAAGAAACATGGGGCGCTCTATTTTGCACTTTTGATGTGTCAAGCCAAAGCTTTGGATGATGTTTCATAGGCTACCCTAAGTCTCTGTCTGCATGGCGATGACTTTCAGAAAGTACTTTGTATTACACAGCTGGTATCAGCTAAACCTGATACTCCCGGTGGTGGTAAGTACAGTTGAGAAAAATAGCAGGATGTCAGCTGAAATACTAGGCTAGTTGTTGATTAAAATAGAAACACCTCTATGCCAACATATAGCTCAAAGACAGCTGAACTGCTGGGGGAAGGTACACGGGGCTTAGTTTTTTGAAACAACGGGATCTTGAAAATCAATAGCATACTCCATTACCCAGGCTCAAGCTTTAGTGGAAAGACAGATCAGGCTGTAAAGGTAATACAGCTGCTCTGTGCCCATATATTTCTGTAAGAGTCATTAAATTAGCATTCCTGAAGTATAGAACTAATGGTGAATAAATGAAATTGAAAGGCAACATGTTAAAATCCATATAAGAAGAGTTCCTTTAAATGTATACGGCTTGATGAAATTGTGAAATTCAGTGCTACAATGTAAGACTGAAGTGGAAAGTTTCACAAAGGCGGAAAGGGATTAAAGAGAGATGTGGTTAATGAGACCATCTAGTGGCACGCTTAACGGGATGAAGAAAATTCAAGTAATATAAATGTGCCTACTGAACTGAGGGAGTCGTAAGAAACTTCCACCAAAGGTCTGGGTTATCCTTTATGAGGGTTCCCGCAACAACCTCTAAAACCTCTGGATCTCCACGTTCAGGCCGTGTCTACCCTCACGCCTTCACCAGTATGCCTGTGGTGGTGTTCAGAACGCCCCCAGTTTAGAGGCAATTTCACTTGCGAAGCTGTTTGACCTGGAGGGTACAATAAATTGTATTGGAAAAGGCAGCATTAGAGATGGCTTCAGAGGAGACACCTGGCTGACCAGACCTCCTTCTGGTCCGACACAGTAGGAGTTCCTAGTTGTTCCATTTTAACACTGTCTGGTGTTCATTTTCGAAGTTTTTCTATGTAATTTCTGAATCTAAGCAACCACCTCAGAAAAAGAAAGTCCTTTTGTTTCAAAAATATCAGTAACAGAAAAGTTCTAAACAGAAAACAATAGGTTTTGGGTCTAAGTATTTATACGTTGCTACACTGTAAACCTGATCTCCCAGTATTTTCTGAACTGTTATTGACTATCATCACATAATTTCAGGTTGCCCTTAAAAGGAAACAGAAAGGGATGTAAATTTACCTGGGAAGTGGTAAGCCACTTAAATAATAAAAAAATTAAAAAATCTATAAGGAAGGATAGGTCAAATCAAAAATAGATAATGAGAAATGACAAAAAAATGTGCTGTGGGTTTGTTATTTTGTTTTTTTTTTTTTTTTTTTAATTGTGTGCACTTGCACACAGACATCTTTGGGTATGTGTATAGTTACTGTACGGCTTGTTGTGTAGTTGATTATAAAGAATACAAAAGACATTCTGTTGTAAACTTTAAAGAATATTTAATAACTTTTAAAAAATAAAATGTATATTTTAAATTTTGTTCTTTATATGAATGCACAAAAATGTATCATTGTAGTTGCGGCGACAAAATCCAAAGAACTGAGGAGACCTGCGGCTGTGGTAAGATACCGGTGACAATCTAGGAGAATTCACAATGAACCCAAACAAAACTTCCCAGGGTGAGTCCTGTCTTGTTTTCTTACTGTAAATTGTCTAACTCTCTATCTATGAAGATCATTCACGCTTAGCAAGAATCCTTGCAGACAAAGTTAATGAAGAGTCTGGTTTTAAAATAAATGCCACGATCAGCTGCTGGTTTCTGTTGCTTACCTTTGGTGCCACACGGATAGCACGCGGTCAGGCTGCGGGGAAGTGCACAGCCTCAACCTTCTCCGTGCTATGGACCGCGGCCCTATCTGTGAACGGGGAGAGGCAGCCGGGAGCCACGTGCGCTGACAGACCTCACCAAGAACGACGCTCTTAATTAGTTTGTGAGAAGTGGGGGGTTGGGTGGATTCGCATAGCAGCCCTATTGCTGGTGCAAGATAAAATATTTTTACAACTTCTGTGCAGTTCCTTCCTCTCTGTATTATAAATCATTTGCTGCTGCATTCAAATAGTAATTATTAAATGGAAGAATAAACCTTTGTATTACTTGAGGGGGAGGAACAAAGAAGTATTCATAGAACAGAAACTGGAGTGAATTTCAGTGATTGTGCACTATAAGATGTGGAGCTAAATAATTCTCTTGTACAAGCAACAAGACTTGGCTGCTACTCACAGTTACTGTACAGGAAAATAAACCATAATCTATTAAATATATATATATGTGTGTATATATTATAATAATTGTGAAGACGAAAAGCCAGAAATATATTGGACTGAATCTAAAACCTAAGTCCTGATGTTGCTGAATGCAGTAGGTCCAGCCATGCGTCCTGTGCCTTGTTATTGAGCAGAAAGAGCAAGGAGTATAAATGAGGAGTGCTCGCCTTCAATGGCTTTGCCTTTGGTTCTGTCTTTAAGTTAAATGTATCGAGTCCTCCATGTTTAAAGGTAAGTGAAAATAATATAAAAGACTACTAAAAGTGACAAAACACTAATGGAAGCAATTGGAATGACTTCTGTGTTGCTCTGCATACATACGATATAAGCAGCCTTTTAAATGGGTATTATGTACTACAGGGTATTTATTTATAATCAACCAGTTCAACAAAAGTTTTACGCATAATAGGGAACTATCTTATTTTCTGTTTTTTTAAAAAAAAAGATTGTTGCTGTTACATCTCACAAAATATTCTGACCTCATCAGCAGAGAAAGGATGCAATGATTTTTAAAAAGAAAATATGGTAAGTCTGAGGCTTGTTATATGCAGTAAGTTCAGAGGTTTGAAATTGGCTTGTGCTGGTAATGCTTTAAGCACCATAGTATCTGTTTGGCCTGTATGAAGAGAGTTAATAACATCAAATATAAAAAATAGTCCAGTTCAAATTATAAACAACTTGCAGTAGCCTCTCAGTTGGCAGTGTAAGGGTAGTGTTTTTAAAAAAAAAAAAAATTATTAGCAGCAATGTGTGGTCTGGTTTGGTTTTTCTTGGTTTGTATTTCCCCCAACCTTCTTTTCTGCAGTTAGTGCCGTGTGTTTCTGTTGCAGTGACTGGGATTTACAAAGTGAGTATTGCTTATATTCCCTAAAGATACGTGGTTTTTTTGAAAACGGAGGCAGTTTATCTTGTTGTAAAGACACCTAAACTGTGGAAAATGATTAGAGGGAACCACAAAGTGTGACTTGTCTTCAGGTTCTGTTTCTCATTTTGTTTCTTCTGTAGGTTTACCTGAAGCAGCCTCCTGTAAGAGCTCAGCACGTGGTACTGGGAGACTCGCAGGATGAGGGGTCGTGTCTCCCTCCTCCCTGCGCCAGGGCTGCCCTGTGGGAGCCCTGCACAACGCTTTGCTCTATCAGCTGAGCCATCATCAGCCTGCTGTCTCACTACAAATAGACCTGTCTACCTTTTATCTTTCTTAAAAATCTATGTTTTATTAATGTATTCATCACACTGTTACGCTGCTTTTGTGGTGGAAGCTCTGAGCTGTCAGCAGGAGCACCTGTGCATACAAACGATAAACCACGGCAAGAACTAATCTAACCTGGAATCATGCCTATGCAGGTAAGAAAGGAACAGAGTGGAGAGAGAGAGGGAACGAACTTGCACCATCTTTTGAAGAGCAGGACTGTTGGCGGGTCAGCCTGGGCTCAGGCAGCATTGAGACCGTGGTGGTGTGACACCAAGAGCAAGTCTCGTGCTTGGGGTACAGCGTGTGTGGGCTGCTCAGTTTAACCTGTCTGGGGTCAAGGGCTGTTAATTGTCAAGGCTCGTTCGCACGGCAGTAAAATCCTTCAGTGGTGGAGTGGCTGCTGTGCTAGCGAGCGAGCGGGAATCCACCTAACGCACACACGTAATACATTACTTTCAACTTGGCCTGCACGGCTGAATGCCGTGGATGCGTAAAGGTGGGGGGGTAAGATTTGGGAAGGTACCTGCTCTTTCACACACCGGACTGTCCTAAGCACTTCCCACAACAGATGGAGTGGTTTGGGCCTGAGGGTGAGAAGGCTGCAAGAAATCAGCAAAGAGGAAAAAAGAAAAAAAAGCAAAACCTAAGCAGTGAGAGGAGGAGTTGTCAGTGGTGCAGGTCCAGAGGGTGACCTACGGGTGTGAAGGAGACTGTTCAATAGGCTGGGGGTTGGCGCGTCCAGCTTTACTGCTGGAAACTGCCTTTAAAGCAAAGTAAGCAAAATGTCACTCATAGCTGAGACCTGCTCTTGTAAGCACCAAAGGTACAGGGTAACTGTTTTTTGCCGAACTTCATGCACGTGTCTAATCTGTCGCAGTGTGAATGGCTGCATTGAGCTTTCTGGGAAAACAGGGCACCACGGTTGTGTCTCTGGTTGACTGTCCGCGGCCGAGAGGTCCTCAACGCTGGCTGCAGGGAGCAGGCCAGCTGCACTGCTCCGTCTGCCGCTTCCCTGCTGCCTCCCTTCCCGGGGCGCTCCAGCTTCTCTCCGTTAACCGGGGCTGCTTGCGGGTGGGGAACGGTTTGTTTGAACAATAGGAAACACCCGATTCTGAACCTCATCACTAGAAGGTGTGCACAGAAGTGTACTGCTCAATGACTTCAGTTACCAATGCAGGGTGGGGAAATTGGACAACTGGTGGTTGTTTTCTGGAAAGTTATGATTTTGATTTCTGCAAATTTGAGAAAGCGTGGGGCATATTGTAGTCAACAGCCAGGCAGAGGGAGATGGGTCTGAAAAACAGAACTGAGAGGTGACTCTAGTTCTAACAAAGACTGGTGTGTCTTGGCTGTTGTAAGCATGCAGCTAAAAAAAAAAAAGCTAAGCATAAAAACATCTGAAGTCTTAATAACTCTCAGAAAAATGAGCAATGTGCAAAAGATTTTTTCCTCAGCAAGGCAAACTCTATCATACCTGCAGATGATGATATCCCAAAGTAAATTAATGAAATGGTGACATTCAGGGAAGGAACAGCTGACAGCTTTGTACGTATCTTCAAGAGTGGAAATGAGTGATATTTTCTGGCAGACTAACTTGAAATAGGGATGATAAAAAATAAAACCATAGTAGAATGACAGCGAGAGCCCACTCACAAGTTGTTTACTGAAATGGAGATACAGCTGAATGTAATTACTTGTTTCCCAGAGGTATAAGTGATAGTGCCTCCTACAAGAAATAATACTCGATTATTTCAGTTGGAATGTAAAATGGGATAGAAAGGTTCCCTCTTTCTGAGGTTAGATGCTGGGTATTTTAACCTCCTTTCAGTACAGTATGTGTATATGAAGTAATATATATTACATATACAGTCAACCACGTATATGCCACTGGCAATTAATAAGTGAGCCAATGTCCAATATTGTTTTCCCTTAACAGCCAGATCCCACTGTACAGATTCTGATTAAAAGCCTGACTTTGCAGCGCATAAGATTAAAAATACTCCTTTAAAATAACATATTTCTGAAGATGATCCTCTCCTGGCTACAAAATCATCTTGAGACGCTTGGAGGCAGGGCTGCTTGATCTTGACATTTTAGCTGTGTGCAAACTGTAGCAAAATTACAGTTGCATTCAGTGCTAGCTGCTCTGTACCTTCTTTCCATGCGGAAGAATACTCCTTTTCTCTGCCCTCTCTTCCAGCCCGTGAAATGCGGGACGGCAGCCTGGCAGGTCTCGCAGCGGTTGCCTCAGCGCAATCTTTTCCTAACGTCGGTTTGCAGATCAGCCCCCTCTAAGCGGCCTCCTTTGCCTTTCCGTAGGCCGTGGAAGAGGAACCGCTGCTCTTGGGAGGTTTTCTTCTGTTAAAGACAAGGCTGCTTCTTACCTGTGCCAGTGCGAGTACTGACTTTTTCTCTTCTTCCTCCTTCAGTGAAGTGGGGTGACTCACAAAATCTTCAGAAAGATAGCATTATACACAGTTTATAGTACAAAGGGGGGGGAAGGTCAGATGAATGAGCATGAAGGAGATTTCTCCTGTGTCCTTTGGAGGAGGAGCAAAAAGACTGGGAATGGTATCTACGCACAGTAGGTGTCTGCCTTGACTACCTGACAATACATGGTCATTGCAAAGGTGAGTCCGAGAATCTAAGAGGGAAAAGAACAAAACAATCGTTTTTCAGTAAATACCCCCCCCATTTATTGACACAAATAAAAGAGAAAAGCATGCTTACACTGGTTTTGTTCGCATACTGCTTTTCCCGCCAGTTCACGTCCTTGTTCTGTCCTAGTTTCTGCCTGCCTTTTTTTCCTTATCTGTATTGCTGTTTTACAGAATGAACAATGAGAGCACGGGAGAGTTGATTTCTCCACGAAAAGCAGCCACCAGATACTGGGCAGAGGTACATTGAAACAAAATGTTTGGATGTCATTTGCTCGAAAATATTTTATAGTAGCAACCCACAGCTGTGGGGCTGCGTGGTTATCTCTGCAGCTATTGCTTTCAAAGACAATCAGGTTCATCCCTGACCCAAAGGGTGCCGTGGTTTACTTTACTGTACTTTACTTTTCCAAGCGTATGTGAGCACAGGCCCCTGTGGGGGAATCACTGGAGACTGTCACAACCATCAACGCCGCAGCGACAGCGTGCGTGTCTTTCTACTCGGCCTATTCAAGGGAAGCAGCGGGGAGGCGGTGGCTCTCCCAGCCCAACTACTGACCTGCGGTGCCGGCTCTGGTGGATTACTTCATCAGGAAAGGGGATGGGGAAGAGTCTTATTTTATTTCCAGCTGAAGTACTTATATGAATGCACTAAGTGGTTGTTACTATTCCTTTGCAACACCACTGTAAAAATTGTCATCGAAATAAAGGTTTGCCAGGTAGAAATTTTTTGTATGAATTCTATTTTAAGCACTTAATTTGACCACTTCAAATTTAGTCTTTACATAAATAGTAGTTCCTGGTAATGAGTAATTTGAAAGAGTGCATAAATAACACACATACTACTTTATAAATAACAGCTTTATAACCATTTTTTTTTTCTTTTTCTTCATTTCCCATTCTTCCACAGTGAAGTAAGATTGTTAGGCTTTAGTGTGCTGTTTCATAGTAAGCACATGCCTTTTGGAAGTATTCCCTGAATACTGCCTTCTACTTAGATTCAATCACATAGTGCAGCTGGAAGAGAGATTAAAATTCTTTTGTGTTTTGAGGTGTTTTCTTTGTATTTCACAGCATTTACTGGGAATATTAATTAGCATTTTTAAATTGCCTGAAGTGTTTTCCCCCATACAAACTAGTAATTTCTTTCTGTCAGAAAGACAGTATTCTCTTAAATATAATCAAGCTCTATGGGCTGCTGGGTTTTTAATGTATCTTTTAAAGACTCCCTAAATGCTGAATAGATGCTCAAAAGCTGGTTTTTAAAATATGGTAATATATTAACAACAGTCCTACATTTTTCTCTGCCATATGATCTTGTTGTGCTTATCTCTTTTCCTAAGCATATCTGCTTACTATACTGGAAAACAAAACCTAAAACTCCACTGGTTTGAGGAGTCAGGCATTTGCATTAATAAGTCACAGCCAATACGTGACATATGAGAGAGTAAGTACATGCCATTCCGCCTAAACTGACATTAGTGGGAATGCGAGTGGAATTCTCATCCCAGGCTCTCTCTTGCTGCTGCTAGTGGTATACCGTGCAAAATTAAAAAAAAACCCCAACCTCATGGTTTAATCTGGCGCTACGTGGTATTAATTAGCTTAGCAATGCCATCCTTTCTGCTTATACGTTGAGTGTGAGGGAGAGGTGGAGCTGGAACTAAAGCTCCATCTTCACTGCATTCAGGAATGGGACTCTGGGCCATAAATGGAGGGCAGACATAAAGCTGAAGCAGCCTGAGCTCCAGCACGGCTTTCACCTGTGTATCCTCAGGCTAAGGTTTGGGCCACTGGGGCTCGACTGGCCACAACCCGGGCAAGCTGGATGAGAGACACAGGCAGGTAAGAGCAAGAGACAAGGTATACGCTGAGGACTGATTCTTCTTTGACTAAAGTTACGCTAGAAATAACTGCAGGTCAAAAATCTG
This sequence comes from Pelecanoides urinatrix, assembly GCA_013400755.1. NCBI lineage: Eukaryota > Metazoa > Chordata > Aves > Procellariiformes > Procellariidae > Pelecanoides > Pelecanoides urinatrix. The sequence continues at coordinate 261,250 of VZTQ01001540.1, read as the reverse complement.
ACAGGCACATCTATGCCAATCTTCCCTACCTGGTTTCCCTGCAAGTAACAGAAAAGGAACATGGTTTTATTGGCAAGGTTGAGTAATGGTAACAACATCCCAACTCGTAACTTACCCTGGGACTGAGGATGGGGTTGAAGACAAGCTACCTTCAGGCTATCTTGATGGTCCTCGCTGGAGAACTACTGGTCAAATACAGGTACCCTAAAGGGCAATTCACCCTCCCCTGACTAGGCTTCTGTCTCTGGAGGGCGGGGACTACCTCTGCACTGAGTCTAGTCTAAGCCTTAGCTAAACCGCTTGATAAAGTGCATCATAAACCAGAAAATGTGTGCAGTATTTCTAGTTCTGTACCTTGAACATAGTATTTTAACTAAATAAAAACATAAAAGACAAATCTTGCAGAGTTTTACTCTAACATCATGTAAAATTTGGAATTATTAAAACAGGCTTGGGCCAAGTATATCTGGATCTATGGTTACTTATTTAGTTATACTTAATTAGGATTTGAAAATTGATATTAAACTGTACCTGCACCATAGCTGTGCACAATCCAAAGATTCCCACTGCTAGTAAGTTTTCCTGGAGCCATATTTTCACTGTTTCGTAGCAAGGCTGGGAAAAAAACCCAGAATATTATATTAGCCATAAACACATAGCTCTACTCCCCTGGGAATATACAGACAGAAAAGAGCCAGATCACACTAAGCTGCTACATAGCCTGGATTATCATTTCAGCGTTGGAGCAACTATTTCTAGGTTGAAGCTTGAACATGGAGTACTAATTGTAATGGCACAAGAAAGTGCACCTCCAAAATGCTGCATGAGCACAGCTCCATATAAAAATTGGGCCAGTAACTAAAAATAAACAAGCAGTGGATTTGGGTCCTCTGCCCTCTAAAAAAAACAACTAGAAGCAGTTAGAACTTTCATTTTCTTCATGTTTCAGGAAAACAAATATTATAATACAGCTATGTCTATCAAACCCAGGCACTCCTGCTGCACGTGGGCCCATTTAATACAATTTTCAATATAATTTCAAATCGCAGTATGGGCACTCCTCCATTATTTTCTTCCTCCTTTAAATTCTGTAATAGCTGTAACCTCACGTTCCCAGCCTAGCTTTAGGGAGGGTGGAATTGGCCCAAGTGAAACCTTTCTTTAAATAACGTCTGTAAGACAACCTTGTGCAAAAATTGTGCCCTCTGTCTTGTAAATGTCCATGGCCAAGAATCATTCAGCCTTCGGTTAGTGGCTTTCACATATGTATAAAGGAAAAACTATTAATGCCCACCAGAAGACACGGTGTTAACCTGCACTGATCTTCTTGGTACCTTGAGTAAAACAGAAGAAGAATTTTTAAATTCAAAATTTGACTTGGAGCTACGTGAGGTAGAAGGGAGCCATGTTTGGTTGGAACTTGGCCTCTGCCAGTGCCAATCCGTGTGTGTGAAAAATCTCACTAGAAAGTGGCCACAAATGTCTTAACAAACCATTAGAACCAGCAAAACTTCCTTAGAATTCCACTTCATCAGCTGGCCTCACTCCACACCCCTCCTGGGTAATTGCACTACCTGTAATTAGCACAAAGAATTGCTGAGCTGATTTCAGAGAAGCATTTAGGCTCTGACTATCTGCTCTGGAAAGATCTTGCTGAGGACATTGAAGGGAAATTATCCCATGGAGTTTTGAACTTGATTACAGGCAAGTGCAGAAACTCATTGCAAAAAAACAAAAAAACTTCTGGCAATGCGGTGGAAGAGCTGCTGCGCTCCTGCCGAGCAGTGGGAGCCCCTGAGCGAGGGTTCCCGGCAGGAGCAGGGCACTGCGGGCTCACGCAGCCCTCGCCTCACGACTGCCTGGGCCACGATAAGCTACGGCTGCTGCTGCGGGCTTGGGCTCTGCGTGTGTGGACCAGCCGTGTGCCTTTATCTCTACCTGACTCCAGAGGTGGGACAGGAGAAGGGACAATCCTGTCATTTCCTAGCTAGAGCTAGCTAGCCTGCGCTCCAGATCGGTGCTGGAAGGCGCTCGTCTGCAACGCGAACAGCTTAGCGCCTACTGAAAGGAAAACCTTCAGCTCGTACAACTAATTAAATCGGCGGTTTCATTGGAGGTCAAAAGCCACAGTCGACATGAGCCTTCTGAAACCACCTGGTGGAAGACGAGTAAGGGTACACCACACCTCCTCATCTACAGCCCCGCACCCGACGAGCTGCCTGCCCTCTTCCTGGGTTGCAAGGCAGCGGCTGCCGGAGAGGGACTCACCGCTTTCCACCAGGTCCCTGGGGAATGGAGGCCACAGTTCTCGCTGAACTCTAAGCAGCAGGAGTCCGGCACCCGGGTTGTGTTGTACACTTCAAACCAGTCAGTGTAGTTGGAGACTCCACAGCATCTGAACTGGAAAAAGAAGAACCGAGGCGATACCGTAAGTATGATCTGTCACTGACTTCTCCTCGTTCTGCCTCTCAGAGTTGGACATTCAGTGCATTTCGATTACACCAGCAGAGGCTTGACATTTTAAAGAATTACAGTATTTCCTCACCTTTACCCAAGTAGACCCTTTCCCCCGCTCTTTTATTATGTTTAAATCTGGTCTGGTATGGAGCTAATGTTGATACAAGAAGCAAAGCCACCTACTTGCAGTGGCTGGACACTGCAGGAGCTGAAACAGGACAACCCCAGCCAAGTACCGAGTTGAGAGTTGACGTGACTGAGCAGGGTTATAACGATCGTTTGCAGCTTGTTGCCAGGAAAAAAATTATTTAAGATACAGATACAACACCCAGGAGGTGAAGTTATGGGATCTCTACGGCACACTACTTCTGAAATCATGATTGGCATTAACGAGGCAAATTTCTCTCTAAGCTGTTAATTACTGATCACCCTTGAAAGTCTTTGTCAGTCAGTAAAAGATGTATTTCCTCCTCTTCTCTCTTTGGTGCAGTTCCTTAATGTCATCATCTGATGCTGCTAAATAGTGGTGCTTTGAGTGTCTGCATTAAGTGTCTGCATACGACGACACAGTGTACAACGACTATGTTAGTGCTAAATCGGAAGGTTTGTTCCACCTCGGCAGCGGGGTGAAATGTATAGGAAATGTATGTAACAGTGCAGGGAATGGCTCTGTGACCATCCTCCCCTCTGGGAACTGGTGTATTCCTGTCATACAGAATAAGCACAGACTCACTGCCATATAGATGTATACGCCATCTGTCACTCCTATGCTAACTCGAAAGTATGAATTTGTCGGTATTTAGACACTTTGCCACTAGCGAGTAAAACAAGACGACCCTGGGCTGCAGAACTGCTCTCTGCTGCTGGTGGTACCTCACACTTCTTCAAGGCTATGCCAGCCGCCTACTTAGGCCCAGAATGACTTGCCAAGACCTTATTTTTTAAATGTGGTTTTATATAAGCCTGTACAGTATTTTTCACATCCGTAGAAAGACCATTGCTCTTGTTTCTGATAGACTCATAATCACGCAGATGTCTGCATCACCCGGACCAAGGACCTAATTCAGATCCTGATGTTTACGCTGGCCCGAGGGAGAGTTTTCCCTATATATGTATGTAATAGTTGTAGAGTCTATGGGCACAAGGGCTGAGTGTTCAGGTCTCGTTGCAGACACAAGATCTGCCGTTCGAGACCAATAGAGGGCAGAGGCGTCACGCGCTGCCTCGCGCATCATACGGTGCTTCAAGCACTCGCAGAAAGTTGTCCACGAGAGAGACGTTTCCGTGCTCACAGCACTGTTTTTCTTCTGCCAAGCACAAGTCAGAAATCTTTCCCGGACTAACATCTATCCCCCCAAGGTTCTGCTCAGAATTCTGATTTGGTCCGTGGCAGGAATCAATCCTTAGTTTGCAACTGTGTGATTTGTGAGTTTACAGGCTTCATTTTTCTACAAACTGACTTGAAAGTAAAAAAAGTTTGTGACTTTCTTTTTTTCCTCTGCACACAAGACAGGAGCTCCACGCGTAACGGGTCCCAAAAGCAGATAGCAGCGGCATGGAACACATGGCATGCATTTGAGAAAAGCCGGTTTATCAGGAAATCTAACAAGAAGGTCTTGCAGGCTGTCACCATTAGAGTCAGGAGGCAGCTCTTTGATAGACAGTGAGAAGTGACAGCTTGTAAATAGCAAGCCTTGAAAATGTGGCTCATCTGTGATGTAGAGAGTGCGGCAGTAGGGGCTGAGACATTTGAGTGATGTTCTGGCCAAACACAAGTGACACAAGTTTGCATAAATCGGGACTAGACCCCTTCTCCCCATGATATTGCACGGCTGAGGGTGTTGAAGTCTGACAGACTAAGGAGATGAGGATGAAGTAGAGGTTTGTAGCCAAGGGCTCACTAACAGCTTGAGGACAGCTGTTCTATGGAGCCTGTGAAGCAGAAGGTGGCTGGGCCATGATCTAGGGGTGGGATTCCAAAGGGTGAAACTTCCTGGTAAGCCAGAAGGTGGAGGTAGGAGGGGATGCAGTTGCAAAGACAAGCTGCAGTGGGACACACATTGCCTTGCCCACGCAGATCCTCTGAGTATTGTACAAGAGCAGAGGATTAAGTATCGATATCACCTGCCGCTGCTGGAGGAGAAGGCAGCGCCAGCACCGGGAGGAAGGGCTAAGGAAAGATGAAGGGTAAAAAAGAGTGAAGTAGCATGAGGCTCAATAGTCTTGGGACTGGAAGAAATAATGTCTGGAACTATAACTGGAAGAGATGTCATGTCTTTGGAAGACAAAGGAAGAAGGAGCGATGGAACTAAGCAGCGGATGATGCGCAATCCCGAAGAAGAGATGACGAGCGCAGAAGAGCACTAACACCACAGGGAGCAGAGAGCGCGCGAGCAAGTGAGCGAGCAGCGTTCAGTGAAGAGGAAGTCGGGTGAAGGGCGTCTCTAGGGAGCAGAGGCACCGACCCATGGCTGAGGCCAAAGAGGCCAGAACAAGGCAACAAGCAGCAGTGGGATTGAATGGGTCACCAGTATAGACTCAGCAAAGGGGTCCAGCTAGAAGCCAAAAAAGACGCATAAGCTGAGAGCTCAGTAAATTCAGAGACTTCATTATGGAGCCCAAATAAAGACCAGAGCGTGAGAGTGATCATGTGACAAGCGACTGATTGATCCTGTGTGCATGAAGCTGAACGATAAGTAGCCAAATTGTTGAGGGAGATGAGGGACTATTAAAAGCAAGAGGAATATGGAGGACAAAGAGCAAAATAAGAGGATTTTTGAGAGTCCTCTTAGATTTGAGAGCAATGTTCTCCTTTTAAAATTTATGAGGTTTCTGAGCAGGGTAGTTGGAGACAGTCCTACACTTGGAGGATGGAGAAAGCTCAGGTCACATGAGGAACAATTTCTGTCACCAGCAGTTTGTCGTAGCCAGTTATACCAGACTTCACATTCTTCCACAAAGGCTGATGTTCTGGCAATGCCAGAAAGTTAAACTGGCTGACTGCCACGAAGCAATCACAGACTTCATTATTGCTACAACCACATTCATTTTTGGTCACATTTAGAGTCCTCTCTTGTTCCCTTTACTAGTTAAGTGATAAAACTAGACAAGGTTGCCTAACTGATTAGTTCTGTTCCTAGTTTCAACAGGGAACAATACACTTGCATTTTTTAGAAACGATTACAAACTAATAGTGCTTATTTTGGGGTACCGAGACTAACACACGTTAAAGGGGGTAATCTGTTAAAAATGTCAGTTACTGTCTTGAATAGCAGTAACTTTAAGACACGTTGACTTGGACACCTCAGGCCACTTGATTTTAGGGCTTGCGGCTGTGAAGGAGCATGCATGACTAAATGCAACTGTGCCTGCCCACACAACAAACGCAGGTACTTCAGTCGGGTGACAATCGGGTAGTTCTGGGGACACTCGTACAGCGTGCGGCGGAGTTGCTCAAACAAGCAAAAGCTTGTCAAATGCCCCTGAGTATCTAAGCTCCTGCTGCTGAACATTTCCAGGAATACTGACAATACACTGCTGTTTGTTTCACATATTTCACGTGGGAGGCTCTGTCTCCTGAGCTGTCAAAACACATTTTTTCCCTCTTTGTTAAAGAAACATAAATCGCTCCCCTGTTGTTACCCGTGGGGTTCTGAAGCGGCTCGTCGGTTCCCAAGAGCTCAGGACACGCAGGGGCTGCTCAGGACAGCGACGCAGCCAAAGGTCGTGCGGCCGAGGGCTTTTCCCAGCCGAGCGGCACCGAACACACTGAGGTCTCTCTGCTGTATTTACGGAATGCAAGGCTGCTTGCAAATAGCTTAATTTTTGTGTTAACGAGGAATTGCTGCTCTAGAATGGGGTTTCTAGGGCTGGTAATTCCTGTAACCACAAAGTTTCTACCTTGGTGCAATAGAAATGTTAAGCAGTTGAATTGTATTTTACAGGCAATCCCAGTATTGAAGGCTAAGTAGGCCTTATTTTCTTTGCCAAATTCCTGCAAAATCAGCCAGGCTGGGATAGGGTTAATGAAAATAAACAGACACCCAATCCTTGTTGCAGACAGGTTTTAGCAATTCCTGGTTTTCCGGTTTTGTGAATGTGACAGAGAACTAGGGGCAGGGTAGGGTGCCTTGTATACGCCTTCTTCCTCCATCACTGTAAAAAGTGTCAAATAAGATAGTTTTATTCTAAAATTATGTTTAATCGGTGGTTTGGATTACCTCGGCAGTAATCCTAACGCATGGTTTGATCTAACAGAATCAATGACTGGGGTAGAGGGAGATGGGTCAAATTTTGTTCGCAGTTACAGTGGTCTAAATAGACATGAAAGGCATCACCCGGCAGTGAAAGTGAGCTGAATTTGCTCACTTTAGTGAAGCTAATGCATTCTCTGCGTGCCTCTCAAATTACTGCCTGGTTAGTTAAAAGGAGAAGTGTTCAAATATTGATCACAAAGATGTTGGGGATGAAGCAACATTTTAAAAATTAATGCCTATTTCTCATTTCCTAACGATCTCCACCTGTAACTTTAACCAGTCCTGGCCGGTAAGGAGTGTAATGCAGTTCAGGGTAACACGTTCTAGACTATTAGAATTTTAGTCATGTTTAAAATCACTTTGTAAGTTTTCGCAGTCTGCAGTCACGACACGCAAAAGTCACCTGCTTGTGTTTCTGTTCCTTTTAAGGTTTGAAACGCTATTGAGAAAGGCTGTGAGTTTGGTTAGCTGAAGGTTTTAAAAAGAAATCAATAAAATGTTCTAATCTGAAACAGCTCCCTGACGTAGAGGCTTAATACGACAACAGAATGAGGCTAGTGCTTTTCCTCTAACATGCGCTGCATGTGTGCAGCTCAACCCAGCTCCTTTATCGCTCATCTGAACAGATCAGTCATGGAGCAAATCTGCAACTTCCTCCTTGAAGACGGGCCTGATGGACCCTGTTTCCTCCTTGTTCCCAGTTACTTAGGAATTGTATGCTTCTGTTAAAAAGAGGAAAACCATTTCTCAAGGCACAAAGGCTTCAGAGAAGAAAGCCCCCCCCCAAAGATGCTCAGGCCTTTCACATTCCGAGAAGAAACCCAGTAATCACCACTCCCTGGGTGCGCTCCGGGTACCTACACTCCCAGTCAGAACTCCCCTCTGATTTGTGATCGGCCCGTCCCACAGAAATCAAATGCCATCTAAACGTGGTTCTGTTTCTGGAAAAACTTTTTTCCCCTTCTTTAGGCAAAAGTTGCCATACGCAGTCGTACTTAGTGAACTCAGGGTGGGGATGGTCTCTGTCTAAGCTAATGGTAGGAGGAATGAAGAGCTCTGCCAGATCCCTCATGTCTGCCCTACTACTTTAACCACGGTGCCATCCTTCTGCTCAAGCTCTGAAAAATACTTTTGCAAAGAAAGGAGTGTGAATGCAGAGAGGCCAAGGGAGAAGGACTCATTACGGTTTCTGTTACTGTCATGTTTTTCACATGTCATGCTTTTTTCTGAGGCTGCTGTTTTCCATCCACGTACAGACACGGCCCATAGCTCAACCAATGACCGATGTCTACCGGCCCCATTAGAAAAGTCTGTGCTGAGACATTGTCCGGCACGGCAACGAGGTTGGCTCTAGTGTGGGGTTTTTTGGGAGCTGTCTCTTAGAAGCCAGAATGCAAACAGAAAGCCTGGGCTGGGACTTTCCTTTCAGCAAGTGCCCTCTGTTGCCCTAATCCTCCTATCCGTGATTACACTCTTCTCATTAGGGATGTAAGGGATAACGATTATTACTGAACACAAAAAATAATACTTGGCATTTACATAGCGCTATCCAACTGCAAAGTGTTTTACATAATTAACCATGCTGGGATGCCTTCGCTGCACCACTGCAATAGTCTATTCCTAAATAGTTTTGAAAGATACATGTGAAAACCAATTACGCAGAGCAGTAAAAATGGATCTGTGGGAGCTCTTTGCTTTTCTCCTCAGTGCCCAGCACGGGGAGCACGGAGACTGTAACGCTACGGAACTGTCAAGACAGCGCATGGTAATTTCATAGCTGCCATGTCAGAAAAGAGTGATGCAACGTACTGTACATGGCTTGCGAGATGACACTTTCCTATCATCTTTCGGGCTCCTAAAACCTAGCTAACATTAGTTTCATCTGAAACTTTTAAGACACTCTTTATCTGTAATAGGTTTCAAGGCCAAAGGAATCATTAAGTCAATCCAGCATGATCAGTGGCACGACACAGACCACAGGCTATTGAGTCCTGCCTCAAACCCAAGCTTGTCACTGAACAGGACCATTTCTTTTAGACCCTGTCTTGACTTCAAAGAAAAAGAATCCACCATCCTGCTGTACAATGGCATCCTACCATCAGATAACTGTATCTTGGATCAATTACAGAGCCCTTTTCTTTCAAAACCCTTTTCCCTCCCTGCTCTCTTTTTAAGGACTGCAATCACATCACTACTTCATCTTTTCCTGGTTATAGAAACCTTTACAAATTTCTCACCATAATGTCAATTTCCAAAATTCTCATTATTCTTTTACATCTTTTCTGACTCCAATCCAACTTGTGAACAAAAAATGTACCTAGGTGAACTAGACATAGTATATATTGTTACACCTATTTTACAGAAAGGGGAGCAGAAGCATGGGGTTTACAACCCGTAAGTCTTCCAAGTAATGCTTTTCCCCCCACGTTTGCTATATGCTCTTAACAGTTCTTGGGGTGTCGCTGAAACCAGATTAATATTTACTGCAAACATCTTAATATTAGTAATTTTTACTACATTTTTACTACGCAGAGTTAAGTTAGTGTAAAAGAGTAAAACTACTAATACTGTTTGATATAAGCAATGATATTAAAAATTTTATCTCTATTTCACACAGCTTGCTCTTGGGCTAGCACCACAAAATGCATTTCTCTTGTCAGTAATTGATGCCTTCTCATATTGGATCGTAGTATTGGAAGAGAAAAATATTAACAATATTGCAAGACGCTGAGGCCTTTCAAATGTAACCGAAAGAACTTTCCACGTGCAGTTGTTAGGATGCAGGACTGGAAAGCTTATCAGCGTGTTTGCGGGACCTGAGCTGTTTGTCTTTCACACACTGCACTGTTGCTGTCAACCTACTGCACTCAATACAGGCAGCTCCCGCAGCCCCAAAGATGCACATGGAGCTTGGCCAACCAGTTCTTTTGTTCTGTAGTGACCCCAAATTTTTAAGTTCTCAGACCTTTTCTTAGCAGCCTGCTGCTCCTGTTATCTTGTATCGCACAGAGGAGTATATGTGAGTCTTGACACTATCAGACTGAAAGATGGTCAGGATTTCAGCCCTAATGGCAATAGAGGAAGGAAAGGGAAAACGAGCAGGTTTATCGTATCAGAATGTGGTAGGTAGCCCGTCCATCATCTCAAATAGTTCATATAACCTTGGAAGCGTTGGGAGGGGTTATCAACTTTGGCCGATTTAAGATGTCAGACACAAGACTAAAGCCCTGCCTGCCTGTACCACGCTAGTGCCTCTGGAGGAGAATCTGAGAAAGCTATGCAAGATTTTTTGAGTGAAGCCAAGGCAGTACAAGTGCTTCTTCCTGAAGCTGAAGAAAAGTTGGAGCACTTTTCCTCATTCAAGAGGCAGAGAAAATCAAGTCAGAAAGATCATTCCCAAGAGAACTGATTGAACTGAATGTGAAAAGGGAAGGACAGAGCTAATAGACCTGAACTGTCAGTGATGGTGTTTCCTCAGCAAGCCAGACAAGGACAAGAGGAGGAAGCCAGCCACAGCGTTCACCAATTCTTATGAGACAAACACTAGCAGAATGCTGTCAGAGAAGCGGAAGGATGCAACAGCGGTGGCAACATAGCAGAAAGCGTTCCCAGCCCATCTGTGATGGAGGATGATTGAATTCTGATGGGAAAAATGTATTGACTGTAGGAGGAGGTTGTAAACACCACAGCCAGTTTCCATTTTGACTACACTAGTGGAAACCAACAATAGCAATGGAAGGAGACGGGACGAAAATGAAAAGGGGAAGAAGTGGTTCTTTGTAATTACGCTATTGCTCTTCATTCCAACATAAGCTGTCCCCCTGACTTTAAAGAGAAGGTACTGCTTGTTTCCTGTCTGACCATCTCCTTCGCCCTCCACACAGCACAGAACTATATGATATTTAGGTGTCAACACAATATAAATTTTTAAAAGAAATAAGCTATCCTGGTCAAAGGAGAAATAAATAAAAACTACCATTTGTTACAAAAAGCAGAGAGTTTAGTTGCTAATGTGCTGACTGGGTGGGAAGAACAGACTGGCTTGGGCTCTGGAGGTTTAATTAGGTTCACACCCAGAACATGCTGTTACAGAATCCAGAGGGTAAGGAGGAAGGGAAAAAAAAAAAGCTCAGACTTACATCTGTTTGAATGATGCTCCACGCATTAGTTAGGCCAATATTTCCATCTGTCCCATACAAATGAAGCCCTTTCTTCAGATCCCGCTGAGCATACTTGTCAATCTAAAACCAACAATAAAAGAGACAAAAATCAAAATTTGCTGAGTACCACATTTCAGAATCAAAGTTCAGGGAGATGTTGGACAACAGCCCTATACTGAAATGAATAAAACGTTAACCCACATTTCCTAAAGCCTTTCTCCAGTAGAGCTGGTATCTATTACAGGTATCTGCATTTTGTAAAGAACATGAGGAGTAGTTCCTGTTCCGAGTTAATGTTCATGTTTTCCATCATAGACCTCCAGAACATCTTTTGCTTTCTCACTTAACCACCAAAGTACTATAGAGAGACTGGATTTGGTTTAATCACTCATTTTTTGCAAATGAGGCCTATATATGAAAACATTCATCTACCCACAGCATTTCCTTTTAGCTTAATATCTTTAATTGTGACCAAGTACCCCCCAGCGTCTCCCATATGCTTCCTGGGAGATCAGCAGCGGCATTAACATCGTACTGACGCTCTGAATCGTGCTCATTGTGCCAGCCAGGGTACCCCACTTCTTACAGCAGGATGGACATAGTTATATTGAAGCGGCAGGGAATGAGCTATCCAACATTCAGGACAGGCAGGATTTAAGAATTTAGCTACTAAATGGAGCTGCTCTTAAATAAATGCATTTTTGTTGATTTAATGAAAGTATAAAGTTCTGCTTTAGAGGCTTTTGCAATTGAAGATGGTGCTTTCTTGTTGACAGTCTCTGCTGGTAAAGCAGGCTATTGTTGGATCCGCGGGTCACCACCAGGTAGTATCCAAAATGGTTGCAAGTGCCTCTCTCCCAGTCTAACCATACAGGCACATTTCTACAGGATCAAGCAAACACAAAAAAGGAAGAAAATGATAAATGGATCTTCACGGCTTAACCTGATTTTTCTGTTGTAAGTGAAAAGCACTGAATAGTGCTGCTCAACTACGCCCGTGCATTCCCCCCTTCCCTGGGGCTTGTCAATGTTAGCGGTCTGGTCGACATCAGAGGTATAGCAGGAAGGGCGAGCAGACCTGTCCCATTTTCTTCTCCACCAATCTGCTATAAACCTGACTGCAAAATACAGTGCCACTCTGAGATCCTTCTGCTGCAACAGTCAAAAAGAAAACCAAAATTAAAGTCACAATTTGCTTCATGGGGACAGTCTAAGTTAATACATACTCTCTTCCATACTGGGCAACACAGACATGCTGTATTCTCTAGCGATTGCCCCCCTGACACTAGTCATTCCAGCTGAGGGGTGTCTAAAATGAAGTAACCAATGCTGATTTTGAGTTAACAGAGGGAAAAAAGGTATTCTGCTTCTACCATACACTTGGATTTTCCTTCTGCTTTGTTCAGTCAGAATTGTTTTCATTTGCTCCTGGGAAAAAAAGTGGATGCAAAGCATCTTCCACAGTGTAAAAGAGGAATTTTCAACCCACTACATCATAATTATTATGGGGTAAATGTAAAGTTACTCAATAATATGACTCCACGAAAAACTATGACCTCTAAAGTTCATCATGTCCAAGAAATCTCTGCTGTATGTGCAAAAGGTTGTGCTTGGTCTCTCCAGTTCTTTTGTTTACCACCACAAGCTGAGCCATTAATACAATAGCTTTGGGACAGTACAAGAAAGATGTACAACTTGATCTCAGCACCTCAGCTATCATGCAAGCACTTTCTTGTGGATGACTATCTTGACCAGTCGGTGCTGTGCTCCCACTATAATTATCACCTAAGCTGCTTTTGACTTTACGCAGAGATTATACATAGTCACTGGTATGTTAACTCGAAGAGAAAAACCAAAGCTGAAAGCTATCATTAAATCTGGAATGAGTTGAGAAAATTACAGGCAATAAATGATAAACTGACATGTGGGGGGGATTCCTAGCATTCATTTAAGAATTAGATCGAACTGGGTTTCAGCTCTTCACTTACCCTCAGCTCCCTGGGGCTCAACTGGACCTGCTGTGGCCTCGAGCAGAGCCATCAATTAGGATGGAAGGGCACGGCTCTGTTGCTAATCTGAGAAAGGCTTTGAAATTTAGTGTCCTACAGAGGTAGTGAGGTAAATTAATTGTTGAAAAACTAATTCTTATTCAGAAAGGGAAAGAGGTAAAGAGGAACAGTGTAGCTGAGGGCAGGTGGGGACGGAAATCTAGCTAGTAGATCTGTTGCCTTGAAGATGAAAGAGAAAGGTCTATTTGGAATATTAATTGATCACACCTGAAAAAATCTGCCCTGTAAAGTGAGAGAGCTTTTCATCAGCCTACAGTTCATATCACCAGTAATCTGGAACCAGGGAGATAAGGTCAAATGGAACAGTGGTGCTTATACGAAGGGCAAATGCCAAGCTACCAAAACGGTGTAAAATGCAAAGTTTGCATTTCCTCACTCAAATTTTGCTTTGCAAACCAATGCAGTGGCTCAGCATGATAATCCCTCTTACCAGGGCTCACAGACCGCCCTTCTTAATGCAATCTTCATGTCCTGTTTGAGATCAGTGATAATAACAACAACGTAATAATCATGGAATCATGGGATAGTTTGGGTTGGAAGGGACCTTTAAAGATCATCCAGTCCAACCCTCCTGCCGTGGGCAGGGACATCTTCAACCAGATCAGGTTGCTCAGAGCCCCGTCCAACCTGACCTGGAATGTTCCCAGGGATGGGGCATCCACCACCTCTCTGGGCAACCTGGGCCAGGGTTTCACCACCCTCAGCGTAAAAAATTTCTTCCTTATATCTAGTCTGAACCTACCCTCTTTTAGTTTAAAAC